>JAVJIF010016749.1:0-82783 GCA_038442645.1 Agave tequilana | reverse complement strand
GGAGACGCGGTTCGCGGACGCGGGAGACGCGTCGCAGGAATAGCAGACGCGGGAATCACAGACGCGGGAGTCGCGTTGTGAAGACACCACAAACGCGGGGTTAGAGACCCGCGTTCAAATCAGGGCACGAGGGAAACGCGGACGCGGTCGTGGGGTCCGCGTCGCGTTAGCACGAGGCGATCACAGACGCGGTTATTAGCCCCGCGTCGTGACGATACAATAACGCGAGGGCCGCGTCAAGAGGAGGTCGCCCGCACGCGGGGGTAAGATCCGCGTCGGCAAATAATCAGAGAGAGAAGGAAAGGTGATTCCTTTGTTGTGCCCGACGAAGGGATGTTCGGCCCCAATCCAAAAGGAGGGTACCGGCCCTAGGTCTTGCCAACGGAGAAGCACAGGAAGAACACAGACGCGGGCTTTAGCTCCGCGTCGTGTTGACACGAGAGAGATACAGACGCGGGCGTTGGCCCCACGCTGCGTCGATACATAAACGCGAGGCCGCGTTACGGATAGCCTAGACGCGGGGGAGAGACCCGCGTCGGCAAGTCACAAAGGGAGACTGGGAGTTGAGGCGAGAGAGGGAAAGTCCCAGGAGAGAGAGAGAGAATGTCCAAAGGAGAGAGAGAGAGAGAGTCCAGGGAGAGAGAGAGAAAGAGATGAAGGCAGGAGAGAGAGAGAGAGAGAAAGGAAATAGGGGGGAGAGAGAGAGTGTGAGATTCAGGAGAGAGAAACAGAGAAGGGGGGCTGTTGCCCCCCCTCCCGCACACACACAGTGCCCCCCATTGGGGGCACTCGGCTTGGCCGCCGGCCGGGCGGCGGCGCCGGGCGGCGCCGGCCGCCGGCAGGGAGTGGCGCCGGCCACTCCCCAGGAGGAGAGGGAGGAAGAGGGGGCGGTTGCCCCCTCAACAGAGAGGAAGAGGGGGCTGTTGCCCCCTCTCAGCCCACCACAGGCCACGGCCTGGCCTTTCCAGGCCGTGGCCGGGCCAGCCCTGGCCGGGCGGCCAGGGCGGCGCCGCCAGACAAGGGCGGCCAGGTTGCCGCCCAAAAAAGAGGGGCTGTCGCCCCCCACACAACAGCCCCGGCCAGGCCTCCTGGCCTGGCCGTGGCTCACCCAGGTCGGCGCCGGCGGCCCTCTGGTGGCCGTCGGCGAGGGAAAGGGGAGGAAACAGAGGGAGGAGGAAGAGGAGAGGGAAGTAAAAGAAAGAAAAGGAAAGTAAGGAAAGGAAAAGGAAAGGAAGTAAAGAAAAGGAAAAGAAGGGAGAAGAAGAGGCTCGCCGGAGATCGGGGGTCTCCTCGCCGGCGACGAGGTGGCCGGAGGTGGCTGGTCGGGTGATGGGGTCGGCTGGCTCTCTTGGAGGAGATGAGGAAGAAGAAAGAAATGAGAAGAAGAGAAAAGAAAGAAAAGGGAAAAGAAATAGAAAAAAAAAGAAAGGAGAGAGAGAGAGTGATGGGGATGTGATGGGAGTAGGTAAGGGGGGTGGTGTCTCCCACGTGGGGGAGATGGCTGCGGGATTGATGGGAGAAAAGAAAGAAAAGAAAGAAGAGAAATGATTAAAGAATAATAATATTATAATATGGTCGCGAAAATTGACTGTTCCGGAAAAATCCCCAAAAATACCCGGAAGTAGAAAACGTCATCCTGAGGAATAATATGCAATCGGTTTTCCAAAATAAAATCCCGTTTTCAAATTAAAAATCCAAAAGTCAGCCGCCGATACCGGTCTACACCGGGTCGGCCGGATTTTGATAAATTCTGAAAAATCCCAGAAAATGTATTAAAGAAGAAAATATGATTTTAAGAAATAAAGCGAAAGCGGAATTCAGAAATTCAATCCCGATTGTAAACTAAAAATCCTGGAATCAACCAGCGATACTGGCCGATACCGACACCGGTGGAATTTTCATAAATTCATAAAATCCTTAGAAAAAGGTATTTAGATAGAAAATGGGATTTTGAGAAATAATGTCTAAAGATACTTTTAGTAATTCCAATTAGTTTGTAAATTAAAAATCCGGGAATCGGTCAGCAGTACTGGTCGACACCGGTTTTGAAGATTTTCAACTTAATTGAGGAAATTCCAGAAAATCATAGAAAATCTAGAATATTGGAAAATGATGTTTAAAACTGAAATCGGTCAAATCAGAATACCGAAATGTCCAAATCGAGCAATACTCTAGGATCGGGCCCTCGGTTCAGACTAGGGCCGACTCCGAGTCCTTGAATCCAAATCCAAGACAAAACGTTCATATAAATAATTTATAATACAAAACAAATATAGGAAGTAAATCAAAAAAATACGATCAGAAAATACGAACACGCAACTAGTACGTATTCCGGGAACGGGGTGTTACACTCCATCCACCTTACAAAAAATTGCGTCCTCGCAATTTCGATAAGGGGTGAAATGAACACAAAAGATAGGAATGAGGATTATGCCAACCAAGATATGAATAATTATGAGCCGTTCTCCCAGATTGACTGAACGACTAACTCAGGACTAAAGCATCTCTGCACTTCTGCCGTATATATACATCCTCTGACGGTGCCATAATAATACTGATCTGATGTCTGCTTATAAAACACACTGCCAGAACTTCAAAGGACTAACCCATTCTGAACAATATAAAGTGAGCTGACTTGGTAAGATAATCAATAATACTTCGATCAGACTGTGAGCTAAAGCTAATGAAATCCATAGTGCTGAAGTCCATAATATAATATAAAACCCTGCATAGTAAGATGTTATCCTTTTGCAGTAGAATCACTGACGGGCTGCATACTGGGCTTTGCTAACTTTGAAAGACGTAGCCAAGAATATAAAATAACTGTGAAGGATCCCGAATACTGACTTATGAATGATAGCCCGACTGAGGATGAAACAGGAAGAAGATATCTGAGCCCTGCAAGATTGGTGGAATGGATCATTGACAAGGAATCATGGCGATAACCAGATACAGCGATAAAACCTTGTTCCGCGGGTCCATGAAAGCACCTAGCTAACAGAAATCTGAGGACGGCTAGAGTGCTAAGCACTGAAGAACTAGTCACTGGCCAAGCAAGCCTAGGTGATGCCATCGCGTAGCACAGCTCAGGTGTTAAACATTAGGGTGCAGCGAGGCTAATGCTCTACGAGGCTCGCACATGACGAAGCTCACGTGGCAAAGCCAGCGCGTAACACAACGCTAATGCTAAGCACCAGGTGCAGCAAAGCCCACACCCGGTTAGGTTCACGGGTGACTAGAACACGACCCTCTCGCTTAGCGAGGCTAGCGGCCTATGGTCCACCAGATCAATAAAGACTGCCAGAAGTCCTGATCCTGAAACACTGTTATATACTATCACTCCTCAGGTAATGATACAGTCTATCTGATTATATAAGTGACGACTACTCTGCTTGATGTACTAGTCTCCCATGATGTATCCATAAATATAAGAATTAATGCAAGACCGAAGATCTGCCCAATATAAGATAGTGTGATATACCAGAGTCAAGGAATGCCAGAACATAATGAGAACGAACCATATCTGCCCTGCTGTCACCTCACTAGTCAACACATATCTTAAGTTGGCATAAGGATCACGAAAATCAGAATAAATCAGAATAACAAAAATAGAAGAATTAGGAATCATGAAATAGGGAGAGATATAGGACGGACTAGGACTGATGGTGATAGTGCAATGAGGAGGATATGATAGAGAGAAGTTTACCAACTCCCGGACATATTAAAATGGGGATAATAATTACGGTCAGTACTTCAAGGATTCCTCCTTCAGATATCGAACACCCTTTCTGTTCTTACTCCATCATCTTGAGCATCCTGACTTCCCCTTCGGCCAGATCATATGTTTGCTTCCCTTCACCATGTGCCCTAGTTCTTGGTCTCCTTTGTATACGACTCCATGCTGGATGCTGGGGATGAAGCGAGGTTATTCTGACAGTAGGTCCTAGATTCCCTCACAACGGTGATACTGGATGAGTTGATCTGATTGGTATGATGTTCTCTGTCTCCTTGAACAGTCAGTCACACTTCAACTAATCTCTGAACCGGTGTATGACATAATTCATGACTTCTCCGGTGGTTGTGTTATAAGTGCTCGGCTTCAGATGATACTCCCATGTCATGTGTTGAGGGCAAGGTTGGAGGGATGGCTTAGCTAATAGGGCATCCCAGGGCCTGTCTGAGCCTTCACTTCCATCATTTAAGAGGGTTTCTTCACCAACTTCATCTACTACTCATCCTAATCTTTCTTCTCTGGGTCCATTTCACCTCCCGGATGATGACTGAAGAACTTGAGAATACTCCTTGGGCTGCTTGGGGATAAGAAACATCCTGCTCTTCATCTTCATTTCTCACTTAAGATATTGCTTGCTCGGTTCTCCTTATCGGCCACCATGTAAAACACCGACCGACTTTGCCTTAGAATTTTGCAGTGTACCTATTTACAATCCAATCTCCCTGCCGCAATTTGATAAATCAATCTTTCATTTCTTCCTGGGCTATTACAGAGAAGAATCTTCCTATAGAAATCCTTCGAGAACTAGTCCCAAGTGTTGGGCTTTCCCAGTCTCGCTGCTTCCGCCAACTACTACATCCAGGCTACATCTTCTAACTGAATCTTGATCGTTTTCACCTAGTTCTCGTCAGGGACCCAAGTTGACTTAGAAGATCCATCAGGTTTCCTGACCACTGCTATGCATCCAGGGCTTCTCCATGCTTGAAAAGATTGCCGGCTTGTATTTCCTGAAATCCAACATGTCGTCTGGCTTCTGTTCCCGGAGTGCAACCAATGATCCTTGGTGCGGGACCTTCGTCTGTACTTGATAGTGTCTCATCATATCTTGCAGAAATAGTCTCAAATCAAGATTTTCTCCATTAGGGTTACCCTAGGAAGAACCAGAACCGTTGTGATTTCCCCATCTTTTCATGTCCGAGTTGGTCCAAGAATAACAAGAAACTGAAGTATGAAAGGATAGGATAACTTCATAATTCAAGGATAAGATAATCAAGAGAGAATGGATAACTTTGTACTTGTAGTTGGATTGTATAACCAAGACTCATGCATTCCAGTTGCAAATTTCTTTACCATTAATTTTGCCGTCTGGACGTACTGAGGAGGTGAGAGCCTAGGCTCTGATACCAACCTGTAACGCCCCGATTCTGGCGGATACGGAGACATTACTGCAACGTATATACGCAGGTCAGAAATACCCTCACGTATATACGCTAAGCATCAGTACAGGCAAGAATCAGAGTACGGAAGCAAGTGGTGCATTATACATTCCAACATATGAGTACAATTACAAAGTTATCACCAGAGGTGACCCAGTATTACATGAATATTACATCACCGACATGCGTAATTGCGAGATTACAAGTAGATGTACAAGTATGAACAGTACACAGGCACTCACGAGTTTATAAAAGGAAAACTCGAGAGGCACACAAGGGGGCCTGGAAGGATAGAATTCTGAACGGTCTGCTGGAGATCCACGCTACCGCTGCGCCACTCTGATCAACAACAGGGAGAATCCACACGCTCCAAGCTCCTTGACCTGGACATGAGAATCCAGGGGAGTCAGATGAAACTCCCCAGGCGAGTGGTGAAGCAAAAGCCAAGTGGCGAGCAAGGATAAGCATATGTAAAGCGATAAACCAAATAAAGCCGAGGACGAGCAAATCTGATTTGTATGGTTTCAGATCACGGCTCCATAAGACTAGTACGTCGAAGGAATAATCCAAACAAGGAAACCCTCATCTATATACCCTTATCTTATGTCACCATAATCTAAGCACATACAATCCGACTGCACTCCGGGCATGATAAGATAATGAACAGGAGGCAGGTGGATACAAGGATAAAGTAGAGCATGAGCAATCAATACCATAATAACCGTAAAACCGGGAATCCGACGTAAAATCCAGGACAAGCAAATATAGTAAAAATGAAAGGGCATTATATAAGCTTAAGCTACGGCCTCATGAGACTAGTACCTCGAGGGAGTAATCCAAACAAGGAAACCCTCATCTATATACCTTTATCTCATGTCACCGTAATCCAAGCGTATACAACACCCACAATTAGCGTCTTATTATTGTTATTATTATTATACTCGTCTTACCCTGATATCTAGCTATGTGAACTAGCGTCCCAGCACACATAGATCCATATCCGAGTAAAGCAAGGTTGTTATTGGAAACCAGCGGGGGTATCAACGAACTATGTTTACAGTGGGTCCCGTACATACCCGGGACCACGGCCCAGGATTGTTCCGTTGCTTGGTGACGGAACCCGCCGCAAGGCAAACAGGAGGGACTTATTGTATGCCCTTATCATGATGGTACCAGGAAGGAGGGAGCCAGCACTCCCCTCGGTCGCCTGGAGGCCCACAGGTCAGACCGGAAGTTTTAGTTGCACAACATGCCTAATACCACTGTAAACACGAACACATATTGATAGCCGCATGTTTCCCCCGACCCGATGCAAGTTGTTCCTTTTATGATTTATTAGGTTAATTATCAATTTACGGGAATAACAAGAGCAGGACATGATCAGGAATTCAGGAGTTCAGGTCACTGTATATAATACAGGATAACAGGTCACTGATCATGACACAGGATATCAGGTCACTGTACATAGTACAGGATAACAAGACAGGGTTCCCGTAAATGTGATAATCACAGGTCAAGTATATCATGCTGGGTGTCAAGTGATAGCATGACAGGGTGATGATATTTAGACAGGTAACCAGTCATGTCAAGAGATTGATATTAGTCCGGTGGCAAGTCATGTCATAACCAGGGTCTTGCCAAATAGTAGCATGTCAGGTGTTAGATGATAATACATCAGTTGACAGGTGATATACATGTGTTAAAAGTAATATGAAAACGACAAGTAGTATTGACAGGTGTCAGGCATGAAGTAATGGCATGGGGTAGAATAGTAGCTGAGCACAAACAAAGTGGAGCGGAACAAGCTGGAAGTACAGACAGCAAACAGTATTTAACACTGGAGCGTCTGGCGAGGTTACCGGGACGACTCGACTGAAGTACGAGCGGTAAATCCGGCAGCAACTCACCTAGACGAATCTAGTGGTAAAGCGCTGAACGCTGATCATGATAACCAGGCGGAGCTGAACAAGCTGGAGACATAAGCAGCGAACAGAGTTTAGGCACTAATACGCTCTGCGAGGTTACCGGGATACTCGGATTAAGATACGAGTAGAGAATCCGGCAGCAACTCGCCTAGACGAATTTAGTGAATAAGGCACTGAGCGCTAAGCATGCTCACCAGGCGGAGCTGAGAAACCTGACGATCCCAATCACGCCTCTTTCGAGACAGTGAGGGACCGGAGGCTGAACTGAGAGACCTGCCGATCCCAATCACCTCTCTTTCGAGATAGTGAGTGACCGGAGGTTGAAGGGGTCCGGAATCCAAGTAGGGTATAAGGCAGTACAATACATCACAGGCATGGTATGAGTACAAGAAGGAAACTACCCTAGTACAAGCATTCGTCACAGAGCAATACATGTCCAGATATTGGCACTCGGCCATACACAATACAGGGACTCAGCCCAAAACATAATACATGAAATGGAATACATATCGACCCGACGAAGCGGGGAAACCCAAATGGAGGCGAGAGCGAGAACACTCGCCTAAATCACCGGGAAGCCGAAAAGTCTGGAATCCATGGAACTCGCGCACGCGCCATAAAATAATATATAAATGTGAGGAGAGAGAAAGTGAAGAGGAGAGAGAAAGAGTGAGAGAGGAAGAGGGAGAAACCTAGAGAGAGAAAGGGACACAGGGAGACGCGGGTTCGCGGACGCGGGAGACGCGTCGCAGGAATAGCAGACGCGGGAATCACAGACGCGGGAGTCGCGTTGTGAAGACACCACAAACGCGGGGTTAGAGACCCGCGTTCAAATCAGGGCACGAGGGAAACGCGGACGCGGTCGTGGGGTCCGCGTCGCGTTAGCACGAGGCGATCACAGACGCGGTTATTAGCCCCGCGTCGTGACGATACAATAACGCGAGGGCCGCGTCAAGAGGAGGTTGCCCGCACGCGGGGGTAAGATCCGCGTCGGCAAATAATCAGAGAGAGAAGGAAAGGTGATTCCTTTGTTGTGCCCGACGAAGGGATGTTCGGCCCCAATCCAAAAGGAGGGTACGGCCCTAGGTCTTGCCAACGGAGAAGCACAGGAAGAACACAGACGCGGGCTTTAGCTCCGCGTCGTGTTGACACGAGAGAGATACAGACGCGGGCGTTGGCCCCACGCTGCGTCGATACATAAACGCGGAGGCCGCGTTACGGATAGCCTAGACGCGGGGGAGAGACCCGCGTCGGCAAGTCACAAAGGGAGACTGGGAGTTGAGGCGAGAGAGGGAAAGTCCCAGGAGAGAGAGAGAGAATGTCCAAAGGAGAGAGAGAGAGAGTCCAAGGGAGAGAGAGAGAAAGAGATGAAGGCAGGAGAGAGAGAGAGAGAAAGGAAATAGGGGGGAGAGAGAGAGTGTGAGATTCAGGAGAGAGAAACAGAGAAGGGGGGCTGTTGCCCCCCCTCCCGCACACACACAGTGCCCCCCATTGGGGCACTCGGCTTGGCCGCCGGCCGGGCGGCGGCGCCGGGCGGCGCCGGCCGCCGGCAGGGGAGTGGCGCCGGCCACTCCCCAGGAGGAGAGGGAGGAAGAGGGGGCGGTTGCCCCCTCAACAGAGAGGAAGAGGGGGCTGTTGCCCCCCTCTCAGCCCACCACAGGCCACGGCCTGGCCTTTCCAGGCCGTGGCCGGGCCAGCCCTGGCCGGGCGGCCAGGGCGGCGCCGCCAGACAAGGGCGGCCAGGTTGGCCGCCCAAAAAAGGGGGCTGTCGCCCCCCACACAACAGCCCCGGCCAGGCCTCCTGGCCTGGCCGTGGCTCACCCAGGTCGGCGCCGGCGGCCCTCTGGTGGCCGTCGGCGAGGGAAAGGGGAGGAAACAGAGGGAGGAGGAAGAGGAGAGGGAAGTAAAAGAAAGAAAAGGAAAGTAAGGAAAGGAAAAGGAAAGTAAATAAAAGAAAAGGAAAGGGAGAAAGAAGAGGCTCGCCGGAGATCGGGGGTCTCCTCGCCGGCGACGAGGTGGCCGGAGGTGGCTGGTCGGGTGATGGGGTCGGCTGGCTCTCTTGGAGGAGATGAGGAAGAAGAAAGAAATGAGAAGAAGAGAAAAGAAAGAAAAGGGAAAAGAAATAGAAAAAGAAAAAGAAAGGAGAGAGAGAGAGTGATGGGGATGTGATGGGAGTAGGTAAGGGGGGGTGGTGTCTCCCACGTGGGGGAGATGGCTGCGGGATTGATGGGAGAAAAGAAAGAAAAGAAAGAAGAGAAATGATTAAAGAATAATAATATTATAATATGGTCGCGAAAATTGACTGTTCCGGAAAAATCCCCAAAAATACCCGGAAGTAGAAAACGTCATCCTGAGGAATAATATGCAATCGGTTTTCCAAAATAAAATCCCGTTTTCAAATTAAAAATCCAAAAGTCAGCCGCCGATACCGGTCTACACCGGGTCGGCCGGATTTTGATAAATTCTGAAAAATCCCAGAAAATGTATTAAAGAAGAAAATATGATTTTAAGAAATAAAGCGAAAGCGGAATTCAGAAATTCAATCCCGATTGTAAACTAAAAATCCTGGAATCAACCAGCGATACTGGCCGATACCGACACCGGTGGAATTTTCATAAATTCATAAAATCCTTAGAAAAAGGTATTTAGATAGAAAATGGGATTTTGAGAAATAATGTCTAAAGACACTTTTAGTAATTCCAATTAGTTTGTAAATTAAAAATCCGGGAATCGGTCAGCAGTACTGGTCGACACCGGTTTTGAAGATTTTCAACTTAATTGAGGAAAATTCCAGAAAATCATAGAAAATCTAGAATATTGGAAAATGATGTTTAAAACTGAAATCGGTCAAATCAGAATACCGAAATGTCCAAATCGAGCAATACTCTAGGATCGGGCCCTCGGTTCAGACTAGGGCCGACTCCGAGTCCTTGAATCCAAATCCAAGACAAAACGTTCATATAAATAATTTATAATACAAAACAAATATAGGAAGTAAATCAAAAAAATACGATCAGAAAATACGAACACGCAACTAAGTACGTATTCCGGGAACGGGGTGTTACAGTTTGACATATCGGGGCCAGGTGTCTCCTGATAGTGAGGCGTTTAGAAGGGGTTAACTCCTTGCCTTTGACTTCCTGATCTTCCAATATATCCCGTTCAACTTCCAATGCTTTCTCCACCGCTTGAATATAGATTTGGAGTTGAAACGGAATTAATTTGCTTCTGATTTCAGGTCTTAATCCCCTCACGAACCTTTTAGTTCTTTCTGATTCTTCACGTACCAACCCTGCTGCATACCTTGATAATTGTGTAAACTTGACATCATACTGGTTGACAGACATTTGTCCTTGCTTTAGCTCCTGAAATTCTAGTGCGAGTTTATCTTTAGCTACCCCCGGTATATACTTTTCGTTGAACTTCTTAACCAAAAAGTTCCAAGAAACTTTCTCCCTTAGTGAATTAGCTCCACCTTTAACCATGTCCCACTAATGTTCCGCCTCACCTTGAAACATGAAAGAGGTAAAGGACACTTTTTGATTCTCATTACATTCCATAACGGTTAGTATTTTCTCAATTCGACGAAGCCATTCTTCTGCTTGTATGGGATCAGCTTCTCCTTTAAATGCTGGCGGGTTCAGATTCTGAAATTGTTCTAAAGCTCGATGTGGGCTGCTTTTCGTTGCCAGTCGCGCCAACCAACCTGGCATTACCTCAGGGATTTTCTGGTATTTGCTGATGTGTTCGTCCTCGTGGTTAGTCGGGGGATGGACACTCCCCACTGAATTTTGCGGTGGGGCATAGCTTGCCGGATCAGTGTCTGGTGGCGGAAGATTTAAGTCCATTTAACCATAAAAGAATAATCAGTCTTTATTATCAATAATATTCACAGTACAAAGCAAGTCTTACATAACAATTATCACTTTATTCATAACTTTAAAGGCATCCTTAGAACCAAGGTTTACATTCATACTAAACATATAAAATGGGCATTGTTCACACACATATCTTTACAGACACATCAACCTTCCTGCCCAAAAAGCTCTAAAATAGGTGAACCATGACATCCTTTCTCAAAATACTAAACATTCCACCTTATTCAAGAATTTATATTAGAACCAGTGGAACTTCCCTCCTTACTATCATTATTAGAGTCCTCTCCTCTTAGATTTTCTTCTTCAGGATTTTCTTCGTTAGGGTCTTCTTCATCTCCCTCCTTAGGATCTTCACTTTCTATTATGATATCATCGTCATATTTTTCGTATTCATAATCATCATAAAGATCCAAGTCGTGGGCTCAGCTAGCATTCTACCAAATACCTCCAAAAGCTATTCTTCCTTGGGACTCTACTTCATTACTGAGGACGGCATTAAAAGTCTCAGTCATTGGTAGGTCTCCAATGGGGCTTTTATCATCAACTGCCACATCAGTATTCTTTTATCCCATTAAGCTTGCTTCAACATCATTATCCATAGATATAAGGAAATTTTACCTTAAAGTAATTAGGCTATTGGAAGTCAACAGATCTGCAATTTCTTATATTTTCTATCTCTCGGAGCTTGCTACTCTAAAGCATTCTTACGTTCTGAATTAACTTTGACTTGCCGGATATTTTAGCTACCCTCTCATTCCAGTGTCCCATACCACTGGCGATCCATACAAAGGGCCCGCACCCTCAGTATGAAACATCCGAATCGGAGTATGCGGGTACTCAAATTCGAATACAAGAGAACGGTTAAATATCCCGCACTTCTAAGTTAATCATATTTGTAAGAATCCACTACTCCTTAAAATACCCATCTCGATCGTACAATCCTACATACAATTCTTCACACAATACCACATCAATCCTAACTTATCCTATATACTCAATGTAACTTTACACCTAAGTAACGGTCCCAGTTCTAATAAGTATGATTAGATCCATAACACGTAATTATTCCCAAATCTTTTCGTTAATTCCAAAATCTAGAAAATTTCAGCAGCATCTCCTCTAAAATTTTAACTTTTTCCATATACAAAAATATGAATTTCGGCTCCAAAGCCTACTTATATCCACAAAGCATTTCGGTCACATGACCTACTTATCACAAAAATAAAGAAGATCTCCAAAATATGCTTATGCCATGCATTCATCTTGCATAACCATCAAGGCATCCATAACCCACATAATTCTACAAACATGATCACAATACCTAACTTCACCAACCTCCCAAGTACACAAGTTCTAATTAAAAATATTACAAAAATTACATATGATAGTAGCATCATAGCACCCTTAACTAGGTAATGCTAACATAAAACATAATTACATGTACTTAGTGAACAAAGTAAGTGCTTATGAAACATAAGACATCCTGCTCCTGACTAAACCGTGCTACATTATGTCCTTACCTTTATCCAGACCTGAAAGAGAAGAAAATGAAAGGAATGAGCTCGACGGCTCAGCGAGTAAATTTCATGAACACTTTATAAATGATAACAACATGATATAATACCACAACATACTTTATGGAATCTAAGGAGACCTTTTTGGAAACATATTTAGCATTCTTTGATCTACTTTATACACTTATGTGATGGTACAAGACGTAGTAATAGTTTTTCTTTTATCACGTTTGATAACACAACATAATTCAAACCATAATAATCCCTAAGTTATGGTAACACAAACATCTTTTATGAACATATTTACAAGCAACAATTCATTACCACAACATTCAAAATAGTACATGAACATTTCACCATCTTCTCCTCCTACCGGTTCCCGCCGGCCCCTTCCTACAGTGACAAACATAAACTACTTTCATAACACCGTCTTCTCCTCCTACCGGCTCCCGCCGGCCCCTTCCTACATTGATCAACATACTTTTACACCGTCTTCTCCTCCTACCGGCTCCCGCCGGCCCCTTCCTACAATTTTAGATGGAACCTCATTTTTCCACTGTCTTCTCCCTTCCTACTCTTAATTGACAAATATAGGGATTCACCATATTAACGTATAGATCCCACAATCAATACATTCATATATATGGCATATCAAATTATGTCATTTCATAACTTTACACAATTAGTATGTTTTGGCAATATCACACAATCAACATTTTCACATATCATTCATCTATTCAATCATAACAACATATAAATTCTACAAGCGACCCACACATATATTGCATGACAAAAAAAATATACTATGGCATAGGTTACATAATCAACATGTTATGGCAAAATCACAAAATCGACATGTTCACATGTCGTCAATATATTTAATCATGCTATTATATGTGTATTACTATAGTGAGTCGTACAAAGTAATTCATGTGGGATTGCCAAGGTATTATAATTAATGACTTAAGTATTTCACATACATAGCTTGTAACATAACTACTAACATACCCTTACATTTTAGTACACACCCATCACCACTCACTTTACTTATACTACTTAACTTAACTCAAATTGTTACGAACACTTTACACAATAATTTTTACAACTACCTTTTAATAAAAATTAATTGTGGTACCAATTTCATGTAAATTAATTTTTCATGCTATTCTACACTCATCTATTGTACTTTCCCTAACATCCCTCTTAGTCACATACAACAATTGCATGAATTAAATTCGTGAATTTAGTATATAAAGTGAGTATGTAAATTTACTCACAAAGATATGTGGATTCCCACTAGCGATTTTGATCAATTCTTCACTCAAACCCTAGTAACAAGACAAGGCAAAATTTAGTTATGAAATAATTTGTAAAAAGGAAAGAATTTGTAAAGTAATAATCTCACCTTCAACCCAAATTATTTTCAGAAATTTTGAGGGTTTTGGAACTCAATTTCAGAATTAGGGCTTCTTCAAAATCACCCTAAAGGCTGAATCTTGGCCAGACAAAGATTCTTCCCCCCTTGCCTAAGTCACACGCGGCCTGGTGCCGCCCTCCCGCGGCTGCGCGTGGCCCCTCCGCGCGGCTGCGCGCGGCTGCTGGTGGCGCGCGGCTGCGCCTCCCCTCCTGGCTTCGGCTGGGAGGGTGGAGAGAGAGAGGGAGAGAGAGAGAGAGTTGGTTGGAGAGAGAGAGAGAGATTTGAGAGGAAGAAGAGATTAGGGTTTGATTCTTGGGAGTTCAGAATTTTTTTACAGTCAGATCAAACGTAAGGGAAGAAAATTTTTGCATAAAGACCCCTCAACACCTGGTTATTGCAAACACTACTCTCTTCCACTCTTGTCACTTGTCCAAGGCTAGGATCAAATTGATCCTAGCCCTACACCTCACCCATCCATGTTACCTAACTCATTCCACTAGCTAAAACAAAATAAAAAAATTTCAAAGTACAAATACATAGGTATTTGATTTTTTTTTTTTTTGGGAATACATTAAGCTATACCAACAATTTGCAATATTAAAGATATACCCCATATACTCTAATATCCTAATTATTTTGGCATAAATACTTATATATATTTTTCCTATATATATATATATCACTTTATGCCATAAATAATAAAAAAAATTTAACATAGCTCATAAAGATGAAATATTAATTCTTGATTAACTATTATTATTGTTGTTATTTAATTAAGAAGGAGGAATCATATAAAAATTTTCTACTTAACCGATGTTTAAAATAATTAGGAATTAATAAAAATGGGCTGTTACAATTACCACTTTCTTAATTCCTCACTTTCTTACTCACTCTTAACCAAACAGGTCATGTGTAAAGAAATTTTATCGTTGTACTACAGTGGCACTTAATGAACGAGAGAATAAATTTGAGTAACCGTGATGGGTGCGTTGCCATTCCCACTGGCCCCAGAGGGCCAAGGCCCTAGGCAGGCAGCAGTCCAATGCTCTGATTCTCCTTTCTTTTGCTTTTACCCTTTTGGCGTTGTTTATCTCCATCAATCCAAGTCCTAGCATTAAGCCACTGCTGGGTCCAGTCACCTTCACCTCTTCCCATTGCCGTTGCAGTTTGCCTCACAACAACAACAACAGCATCAATCACAAGTCTCTCACACATATTTTCCATCTATAGCCATCCTGTTGGACTATGCTACATGAGAGAGAGAGAGAGAGAGAGAGAGAGAGAGAGTTTGGATGACTGATGCTGACATAAGGGAAAAAAGAATGGGAGCAGTGTTTAGTCCACATGGCAAACTGCTCTAAAGAGCCTTCAAGTTTGGGACATTAGGTCCTTGTAAATGATCAGTTAAACTAGATGATCACTGTTGAATAGTTTGGTAATAATAATGGATTGAGTGACCCTAAACTGTCATTTTTTATGTCAAGTATTGATATTGGTTTTATGATCATGTGTAGTAGTTAGAACCATTTCATGCTGAAAATTGAGTGAAAACAAAAGCCACAAGCAGAAAGTTGAACACCACTGCTTGTGAGCAAAAGTTATGCTGTCAAAATTTGTCTTGATCTCTGCCATGACCTTTACTTATTTGGCTCTCAGAATAAATCAGTATCAGAGTCTAGGCTGAATTTTATATGTAACTTTTTGCTCTCTAAGATGTTGCACAAGCATTCATGTAAAGGGTTCCATTAATCAGTCTTTTTGAAATCCCTTCTTCACTCACGGATCATTTCTTTGCTAGAATTCCAACCAATCCGTATGATTATCTAAATTGGATCACACAACTAATCCTCCTCTAATTTGTCTGAAAGCCAAGCTAGAAGGGACACCTCACCGACACCATGAAATTTCCCAAACAGTGATTAATACCAACACCTTGGGAACTGATGAGCAATAAATTCCAGCTAACTTTTCACCAGACCCCCTCACATGTTCTCGGTTATCTCCATGGCTGACAACTGCTCAAAAGAAATGGTCCCTTTTTTTGCTAGGTTTTTTCCTTGCCTTTGTAGGCAACCTCACTTACTATGGCCCTACACTTTTCTTAAATTCTATGCCCATTTGAATCAAATCAATCCAATCCCTTGACAAAAACAAAAAGACAAAACAAAACACAAAAACAAAAAGATGGTGCAAGTTTCAGATAAAAACTGTGTGGTAACTGATGGGTATAAGAAAGTAGTCAGTGATAGTAACCAGAGGTTTGAGATGAAGCCTAATCGTAAGGTTTTCAAGAGTGCTGTCGCCTGTCAAGAAACTTGTCCCTGAAGCAAAAGCCTATATAGCTAGCTAGGTCACTGGAAAACTAGAGGGGAGCTAAACCTGACAGATACAAATTTCAAAGGAACCAGGCCCTCTGCTTTGCTGCAATAGTCATTGCCTCTTCAAGTGAGAGAGATGCTCTAGTAGCTAACTAACTGCCTCCCCTCCCTCTCTTCTTCTTTCACTCATGATGAAAAAGCAAAAGAGAGTTTGGCTCTTTCTCCTCCTCATCACAGTGGAACTCATTATCTGGCCATCATTAGCTGCAGCTAGGCCTTTCATTGCTCAAGGTCTGATCATTTCTCTTCTCTCAACTCTGAATTCACTTGTGTACTTCTTCTCCGCTCTCTCTCTCTCTCTAAGATGCAATATTATTTGTTCTCTCTCCCTCACAGCACAACTTCAGCAAGCCAATTCAACCACAACAAAGGTAATCATTAGCCTACACCCTAAAATTCTCCATACATGCATGTCTCAATGTGAGTTTGTATGCTGATCTGTTGTGGTTTTGGATTGGTGAAAGGGATTGAGGGAGGTGGTGAGGCTGGGATCAAGGCCACCAAACTGTGAGCACAAGTGTGGAGGGTGTGAGCCATGCATGGCCATTCAGGTGCCAACCACAACTGATCAGTTGAGGATTCAGTATGCAAACTATGAGCCTGAGGGATGGAAGTGCAAGTGTGGCTCTGCTTTCTACAACCCATAGGAGTTTGCGATCATTGTGTGATGAGTGATGATGATCATCTAAATTTATTGTACAAAGGCAAAATGATGCCAATCTTTGTTAATTTGTACTGTTCTGGTGGCTACTAGCTTTGCCTCTAAACTACAAATTGTTACTCCTTAAATTCTGTAAGAATGAGATTTTAATGACAATTATGTTGAGTGGAATGATTTTATTTATTTCTTGTCTTCTCAGCTGGAAGTCCCATCCTTGTGTCAATGGCTCAAGTGGTCTGGGATGAGTTTTGGGTGAGTTTGTAATTGACATTATATTTCTTGTGTATGCAAAGAAGAGGGAGGCTCCAGAGCCCTTAAATTCGATATGAAAGCTAAGGGTAAGAGTTCCTCCAGGGGTAAATGACTCAACCAATTTCCTCTACTTGCTGCGCTATAAGAAGACGATGAACTGGATATAGATGATGATGATGATCTCCAGTTTGATTTGGATGATGATGTTGATCTACGTCAGCGCCGGACCAGAAATAAATTTTAGGGTAGGCTATTATCTTTTACAATATAGCTTGTGAAATATATGAAATTATCAAAAGAATAAAACAATATTCTCTACTAAATTAAAGCGGAATCAGAAATAAGTTTGTCAAAAGAAAAACAAAAATAAAAGGGGATCAAAAACAGTATATGAAAAAGTGGGAAGAGCTGTAGCTCGGCTCAGCCAACAAGTGATTTCGCCCTTGATCTACATTTTGACGATGTTCAAACTAAATATCATGGTTTCAAATCTCGGTATCAATATTGACAGTGGAAGTTTAGTATCGGAATCACGATATTAACTGTTTTATCAGCCATTTTGCTCGCCGTATCAACAATATCGGGTATCATTTTGATTATATATGAGAAGTATCTAAATTGGGCTATAACAACAGAGGAAAATGATATTTCAAATCAGTGCTGATGAGTTGATGAGCGAGCATTTGATGGTGGCTGCGGGTGGAGCAGAGGAGGGCGAGTTGTGCAGGGATTGATGTCGAGGTGGAGGAGCTGGCTGTAGAGCCCACTGAGTGGGGGGAGGAGGTCAAGGAATTGATGGAGCAAATGGAGCAAGCAGAGTACCTGGGCTCCATGCATTTTAGGGTATATATGGTTTGTTTTTGTGTAGGTGTTGTGCTCTTGAGCATACTTGTGGGTATTTGGTATATTTTTGGTGTATATATGAATAAAAATTAGTTGTCTGTTTCATTTTTTTTTTTTTTGGGGTCCACAAGGGTTGTTATAATTTTCTCTCAGCCAATTTCTCAGATAATTTGTATTTATTTGTAGATTATGGTTTCAAAAGTTTGATTGCTTGTAGTGGTCAAAATTTAACCCTCGTCACGATGATAACACGTGTACTAACTACCAAGAGTTTCCTCTGAGAAATTCATAACTCCGAGAGTCCATTCCAGAGCCTCCGCAACATCTAACATTCTGAAAATCATCCTCTGTCCTGAAGATCCTTCCATCTCGAAGCCACATTCCACCATTTCGAGATTTCTACCTCCCCGAGGTCTTTACCGCTCTGAGGTCTTCTCCGTCCTTCATGTTCCAACTCCGAACATGAATCTCCAACAACGGATCATTCATGATCCCCGCCAATACCTATGCAACACCTTCCTCTCTCACGTTCATAACGTGTAACACCTCTATCAATGCCGGCAATTATGAACAGTGGCAGAATCCTCGACATGCAATCCCACTAGCCATCGTCAATGATCACATTATAACAAATTCAGCACATGTAAGTCATGCAGTTACTCTTGTCAAATCCGCCTCCACGCCGGCATCCATGTCAGGTATATATGATCATTATTCTCCTAAGAGGGGGATCATCTTCTTAATCCTCTGAGCATACACATCACACATCACACTCCTAAAAGCACACACATATGCCACATTAATACACTTGCAGTTATCCTCTACGCGGTCCTATCTCTATCCACTATACCGCCAGTTTTCTATGTCTATCTTTCCTACCATTCTACCTACTGATTCTCATGCCCGAAAATCGTAGGTCGGCATCACACCTGTAGTCCTAACCTGTAAGTTGTTTTTTCTCGTGTATGATCAAACAAGTACCATCTGGGGAGCTCCTCAAATCGCTTGTGGTGAATTCGATCCACGGTAAATTTTTATCCACTACACTGCTCATGCATCATAAAAATATCCCTATGCGTGATAGGGTTTGATACCACAAATCGATTATGGCTTTCTGCAGAATATGAATCAAATTCAAAACATCCAGCTTCCAAATCAGGAATATCTTATATGTGGCAGTCTTCCGCTTGTAAAAACTCTCTAGGGGTCCTTCTACAAAGAATGTGTTGACTCTATCATGAATACATGGTGAAACACCGAATCTTTCAGCCACCGTCTAATGTATGCGACAACCTTGCCCTCTCATATTTTTCAATCCACCTTAGAAGTTTCTTTATATCTGTCTTGCTCTTCTTCTGGAGCTCCATGCAAATTCTTGAATATAATAGATACTCTATGCGGTGTTTTCAAATCTTCCAAGTGAGAGAAATCGTCTTACTCGAGGTATTCTCCATATACTTGGCCAACTTTACTCTGATACTGCTCTGATAGGATTTGACATCGCTGATCGATCACGAATTTTCTGAAAATTATTAACCAAATCTACAAACTGATCTAGACAAAGTATGAAAAATAACCAACAAAGAACAATTACGAAAAAGAGACCAAGATTAACATGAAAACCGCTATGAGAAAACCACGGGACAAGCTATAACAAAATTCACTATGAGAATAAAGATTACAATATCCAATTCTCTCACAACTTCTCAAATCTCTATTAAAAATTCAAGAATATAAGAAGAGATCAACATCATTTTACCGAACTGTTCTCAGCCTAAAATTATCCACTGCAACGGATTCAACCCACTACTGCAACGATGTATTGATCCTCCTCCAAGAAGATCAAACGCCCGAACATGAACCTTCACAAGTTCTCCAAACCCCCATTTTGCTGCTGACCTAAAGAAGAACCTCGCATGAAGCTCTCTTTTTTTCTTCTTTGTTTTTCTCAGATTTTCTCTCTGATTTTTTGCTGTCATTTTTTTTACCACACCGATGAGGTCATTTTATAAACAATTAATCTCCAAAACCCTTTCGAATTTTTCTCCAAAAAAAAAATCATACTCCGAGTCCAAGTCATGCTGCATACTCATTCCTTTTCGCGTTCTCTTTTCGAATCGTGATCGAAACAAGAGTCTTTCCTGAGCCCAAGTCTCTATCATACAGGAATCCTACTCCACAATAGAGTGAGATTTGGCCTCCATGGGATGGGCCCGCCCTGGGCTGGATCTCACCACAACAATGCATGTGGCAAGAAAACTTATTCAGGACCATTAGCGTGTTTTAGAAAACTATTATGAATTTTTTCAATTTTAAAAAACTATCATAAACTTTGAAAACTACAATAAACTATCTTGAACTATGTCTTTCATTGTAGCTTTTGTGAAATTTTTTGAGGTTTTTTTGAAAGTTCATGTTAGTTTTTTTAAATTTTTGATAAATTTTCAAAAGCCCGGAACCCTCTCGAAGAAAGAAACCCGGGCACGTCACGGGCTGCAAAAGTGAAAAGAGGGATGTAAAAAGCTAAATTTTGCAATGTCACCAAACAATTGTAAATGGTAAAGTTGCAAAAATTTTTTGCATCTTGCAACGTTTTGCAACCTACCAACCACGCCCTATGTCTTTCATTGTAGCTTTTGCGAAATTTTTTGAGGTTTTTTTGAAAGTTCATGTTAGTTTTTTTAAATTTTTGATAAATTTTTATTAAAAATTCATGGTAGTTTTCTAAAATTAAGCATTGTTCATGAGTATGATACTGACCAAATCACATATTCTCCGAAAACGGCAGGATTAGGTCTAGAATTGGTTTTCACAAGATTCATGACAAAAGGAAAAGGAAAGTAAAATCAATAACAACAAAGTTTTTGGTGCAGAAAGAGTTTGTGTGATGTATTGAGATCAACTAATAAAACATCTTTATAGCTCTATCATGAGGGCAACAGGAAGCCAACAGCAGCAGATTCACAGGAGAGGGAACACAAAAGCACTAGAAACAGAAGACAAACAAACACTTGACATACTCAGTGCAAATGATATTGAACAGTTTAACAAATTATTTTAGCATGGGGTTACAAACAGGGGATCAAATACATGATATGTACAACTCATGGAAGGCTTTTCTTTAACAAGCTTAGTATACAAAAAGGCTTAGTATACAAAAAGTTCAACTGATTTCGCCATAGCCCTCCTAACTGTCTTATGTCGTGGTAACAATATTTGTATTTACAACTTCCAAAATGCCTCTTTTTTTCTACCATATACATCAAGAAAACTACCGCGGTACAAGGTGTGTAGATATAGGGAGTGGGCAGAAATGACAAAACCACTAGTACGACATACATACTGTATTCGCAAAATAAATCATCTCATTCTCCTTGACCGAACGACTCCTACAGACGTTGATGATGACGAAGATATAGCTGATCTACCAAATTCCTCCTTGTCTGCGGTGAATGCTTTTTCCAAAACACCTTGGAGTTCCATATATCTTTTCCTTCGTTCTTCTGAGCTGTTGTCGTTTCCGAAAGAAGCAATGTCGGTGAGATCATCATCCATGATCTTGTTGAGGACCTCTGAACAACGAGGGAAAAAGCGCTTCCCAAGTTCCACTGTCAAAAGCCACTTCAGATTGTCAGTATCTCAAGACAATGGCAGCTCCTTAGTTTTGGATGGTGCAATGGATACCCAGTGAGTTGGTGACCCATTTCTTATATGTGTGGTTTTAGTTTGAAATTGGAACCTGGCAGTTACGGTATATACCTTTGTCGATTTTTTCAGGGTCTGATTCTCGACAGCTTAGAGTACTAAATGGGAGTGATGAAATATATTCCCATTTGGTTTCTGCCAGAGCCTGGAGTGTCAACCTGATAGGACCAAATCTTTTGCTTTTCCATAGAACAGTACAGAAGAAAATAAAAGAGGGACTCTAGGTAAACATCCTGTATTATAGTAAGATGCTTCCTATTATTTTCTTATATATATTAAAAAAAGTTGCTGCCGTTTCTTGTTTTCTTTTTTTTTTCTCTTTTCTCTTTTTTTTATTTGAATAATTGTCTTCCGTAACTCCGTTCTTGTTGATAGATAGGTTCATGTTGGTATGTGTGTTAATCTGTCCATATTTGTACACGTTGATACAGATATTTGTACACGTTGATACAGAGTACGGTGTTTCTTTCAATTCAGTTGCATACATAGGTACTTGCATTTCATGCAATCTTTTCTTGTTAATACATGATTATTTCTATTAACTAGTGGTAGACACAAATTTAACTTTTTGAATACGGAATCCCACTTGTTCGATCAATCAAGTAATCCAATGGAAGAATATGGAATCTTTTTGTAGATATCAAATTTTGTAGAGAGCAAATTAGGTAGGTAAAATCTATTTACTTTGAGAGGGAAATTGAAATCTAGATATTTCTTAACTGGTATTATTTTGTATAATATTCTTGACTGCATAATATATCCTCTAATTTGCACTTTATATCTACTATTAGATGCCGGTAAATGAATCCTTGCTCCACCATGGTATGCAAGGGTCCTTCAGACTTCTAGTTTATATGAAACATGAATTTGTTTTGAGGCTAGTTGGATACTTTCCAAATTTATGTTATTTTGTGGAAAATGAATGTGCCGTGCGCTAGCACCTATCTCATTATATAATTGTTATATATAATGTCTTAATTCTTTTGTTGTGCATCCATCATTTATAGTTCATATTTAAAAGGGTTAATTGCAGACACACCCCCTGTACAATAGATAATGGAGCAGATACACCCCCTCAACTCTTTTATTAGCAGACGGACCCCTGCTTTCATTTTTTTTTTTCAATTCAAATTAGGTTAATTTCATATGGGGGAGAGGGAAACAATTAATATAAAAGAGTAATATTGCTAAAGGGTAGTTAGGGAATTAAAAAAATATGAAATTAACCCAATTTGAATTTAAAAAAAATATGAAAGTAGGTAGTCTGCCTGCTAATAAAAGAGTTGAGGGATTGTATCTGCTCCAATGTCTATAGTACAGAGGGTGTATATGCAATTAACCCTATTTAAAAAGTACAAAAAATCAGTTGTCTTTTTGAGATACACTACCCAATGACGTATCCATGTCGAGTTGAATCCTAATGCACCCAATTGTTTAGAATGTTGACTGCTGGTTCCTCTTTGACTCCCTATGCGAAACAGAATGGAACTTCCAAAAGACTAACCACTGACAATTCAATTTTATGAATAAACAACCCTGATATCTAGAATGCTGATATATGACTTGCCAAGACCTAGTCCATAATGGTATAGGCTTTCTAAAAGAAGAGTCCTCATCCTCGAGCTTCAATGTCATGAATGCACATGTCTCTACATGGATATAGATATAAATTATATACACATGGTTACACATATCTACATGCATGTACACACACAGAACAAATGTTACATAGACATAACAGGTATCCTCCCGTGGCATCGCTAAACGATGATCTCCACACCTCCACTACATGATCCACAACTGTTAGTAATGATATCCGCTGATTTAAATATAGATGCATGGATGAAGTGATTTATTCGAGACACGCTTGTTCTGTTGATAACTAGTGTCATTTTGCAATCACTTTACATGTGTTTCGAAGTCAGCTAAATCGCATGATTTTTCTTCCATATATGTTTTAGTACATGAATCTTACACAAAGATGTTTGGATTATTAATTTAAAGCAAGGAGAATGAGATTTTTAAAATGTCATGGTAGGAAATTTCCTCCAGTAGCATTGACCTCCCACATCGCAATGTACATACATATATACAAGCTGGGTATTGAAGTTTCAGCCGAAACTGGTGAATTTCAACGATTCCACACTGGTTTCAGTAAAGAGTTAGGGACTGATCCAAAACAATCCCCAGAAATCAGTAACCGTCAAAACCTAGCATAATCACATTAAAAAAGAAACTAAACTTTTAAAATAGGTGGCGAAGGTCTGAATCTGGGTTGGACTCATCCATATTACTTCAAACCAAAGCGGGAAATGGATTTACTTAAACTTGTGGCCTGGAATAAAAAAGGAATATTGCGAAAGAAAAAAAGCAGATTCATCACTCTTTCAGTTGATTATTTTCCCCGGTATATTGACATCCAAGCCTTCAAATATAAATACAGGGACAATATATGATGTGGATACTTTGTGTGTGTAGGCTACTATCCTCATTTGTTATATTATTGAAAAAGCCATGGATTTTACAACCACTCGATGGATGGAGAAAAATATTTGTGGCACATGATTCATCCCTATGTTTATGCCCAAGAGATCAACATGAACAATTAGATTTTTTAAACCTCCATACAAGGGCAAAACCCATATCCTCTACGTATCTCTCTGTGTACATGTACTTGGAAGCATGTTTATCAGGTGCTACATGAGGAAAATTCCTAAGAAATCTAGAAAATATGATTTTCAAATATCAGTCAATTTCGATATGCATAAGAATATGTACCTCAGATGTCATCTAAGACAAATCTCTAAAATGGCGCATTAAAACTTTAATTTCCTATCATTTTTCAATGACCCGAACACACATTATGATCTTCATGTTCTAAGACACACACACACGTATAATCATATTGTTTGGAGTTCTTTTAATCATTTATCTATTGATTGCATTTGTTCTATTGTTGAAAAATCATTATAACTTTTCAACCATTTGAAACATGAGTAACGAACCCTAAACCACACACACACACACACACACACATATCTCTGTGTGTGTGTGTGTATCATAAAAAAGATTAGAATTTTAATGCATCATTTAAGAGAGTTCTCTTAGATGATATCTAAAGTACATCTCTCTCTCTCTCTCTCTCTCTCTCTCTCTCTCTCTCTCGCCCCATACATATGTAACATATCTATAAGTATATATATAAGTAATATCATTTTAGATTTTGAGGTATCTGATATGATATAGACCCTACAGATTCAAGCAATATTAAGACCAATATTGTGGACATGGCAAATATTGACGACATTGATACTAAAAACCATTAACCAATATGGACACTGACACTGATATTTAAAATCATGCTAGTTAATACTTTCATTTGTTTTACTATTAGAAATCATGTGGAGAAAAAATGCCCCATTCCATCTATCATAAGATAATATTTCCTCATATATAACACTTGGTACCCATATCGTGTCGGTATTCCAAGACATTTCTTATTACTCAAATCTATTTGTCCTATTTGTTATATTATGGAAAACTCATTTCATTTTGCAGTCACTTAATGCATAGTGAGATACTTTCCAACTCACATGATTCTTTTTCCATCTAATGGAGACCGACCATGATGACCTTATAGTTACACGGGCGATGTGCAGAAATTGAAATTCCTGTGGCACATGATACAAATATATCCTCTTATCTATTCGTGTAGATACATGTAACTACATGTATATATACATATACAAAAGAATGGGGAAACAAGAGATGAGATAACACCTCAAACTTACCTGAGCGGCAGCTTATAGTTAACCTAGTTATATAATGGACAATCCACACTGCCTTAACATAAATGTGCCAAAAAAAAAATTTATGGAATCACTAGGCCATTCATCAAGGAGTCTCATTTTATCCCTGTTTTGTTAAATTGTTCAATGTCTACCACTTGGTAGGCTAGAGATTAAGAAACCATACATACTATGCTCATTTGTGTTTTAAGCCATGGAAACCATGACGAATAGTGTGGATTTCTATAGAACACCCCATTTGGTACCTATGACCCACACCTTCTGTACATTCTGTGGGGTGACACCTCATATCCCCACCCCCCCACCCCCCTTCTCATGCAGAGGTTTGAATGTGTGAAATCTAAACAGTATATTTAACACCTTTCCTTCCATTGATTTTGATTTAAAAGCAGTCTACCTACCAATTTTTCTCTACTCATATACAAATTGAGAGATCAGTGCGTGATAGAAGAGGAGAGGTTTTAACTCCTAATTTTCAGAATTTATATAAACTCCTTAATCATGTGCGCACACACATTGAAGCAGATAATTTTCTCTCATGGAGTAACTAGCTAATTACTCTAGAATCCTTCAGCATGGAATGTGTAAAGGTTAGTCCAGGTGAGCACATCAGACGATAATGAATGCTAGAAATAACTAAGCTAGTTACTCCTGGGGAACAAATTACACTCACACAAGAGTTGTGCATTACAGTATACTGAAAGGAATTCAGTGTGTTAATGAAGCAAAAGAAGTTAATGAGAGCTGTGTACTTTCAGTGGATGTAAGTATTTAAAACGTAACAAATCATTTCCTTTTGCATCATAGAGATACAGATAATTCCAGGTTTATAGAAAAAGAAACAAGATGCAACTATTTTACCTGTTCGGGAAAGTGCTTTAATTCGTGATAGATGTTCTTCCTTGATCTTGAAGGGTGTTTCATTTAGGTCCACTGTTGATGACCTCTGACTTCCAGTATGCTGGTCAGATGTGGAACCTAAGGTGAATTCCAAAGTTCTGTCCACCTGAGCAATGTCCATCGCAACTCTTGCTTCCATAGGGAATAACATCCTTGCTAGAGCAACTGCACATGCAACCAAAACACAATAAATCAACCAAACTGTGAGATCCTAGGAGCCCTTAAGTTTTTGAATTTCACGTTAACAGAAAAAGCATGCAAAATTGCAGAGATATGAACTGTAGCCTTATGATTTAGACTACAACAAATCCAATCCCTTTCCTTGATGGACTTCATTTTCCCAAACATGTTGATTTGTCTGATTAACCTTGTGTCTAAGTAGGCAGTTAACTGCTAGGCTTCTGGTCAGATTCATATAATATCCAAACCTTATAGCCAAAAGGAAGCAGATTCCGCCAGGGGTTCATCAAAATCTAATCTTCATATCAAATTTCAAACTTTGGACGTTAAATCAGATTTATAAAAATACTAAAAATGAAAATATTTCCTATCATAATGCTTCAATTTTGCTATCTGAAAATTATCAAAAATCTTCTTGTTATTTTCATATCAATCCTTGTGTGCGCTTCCTATACTGATCTAGATACAAACAAATCTCATATTCATTGGGACATTTAAGCCTTCATTTTATCATTTAATCAATCTTAACTTTAGTGGAATCTACAAATAGTGACTTTAATTTTAGCGCGCAAGTGCAATTCTATAAGATGCCAAATTTACCTTAACTATATGGTGAATAAATGTGATTCTATAAGATAGCAAATTTCAAACTACTGAGCATTGGTATATTAATCTATGCTACCTATAACTGCCAATATGTTTCCACCGGGAGCGACTTTAGGCCACCAAAGGTAGATTTCGATGGTAACACGTGAATCTCCTCACGGAAAGAAGCTTGACAAAAGCTTGACAAGGTGGCGGCCTTCACACCACATGGCTGAAGGAAGACTGGGGACACACAATCATATAACTGTCTCAGGCAGATTATGGAAGGAGGAGCAAAACAAAGGTCTCCTGTGTTGTAAGACCAAAATTGTGTTGTCGATGACCTTTTGCCCACAAGGAGCATGCAGTTGTGATCTTATGGTGTGATGAAACGGAAAAGACAAAACCCATGATTCATTAGAATGGTAACCCATCTGCTTAGGGTGACCAAAGGCCAGCAAGGCTTCCATGGACTTGGTCGCTACAGAGTGAGCAGCTAAGAAACTTACTAACGAGAGTAAGCAAGCACCCATGATTTGCTATCCCGGTTGATAAGATGTGACGAAACCAACATGGAATCTGGGTAAGCATGATGGAGGCGAGCGAGGTCAGGGTTGGGGGGGGGGGGGGGGGGGGGGGGGGGGGGGGGGGTGGGGGTGTTGAATATAGAGAGAGGAGGGGGGCAAGGGGGGGCAAGTTTGCACAACGACAAGATAAGGCGGTGCTGGCGCCAATATTCAACAAAATGAATTGGAGTTCAACAGTCATCCTTCTTATAACCTTCTAATAATCCATTCAATCCATGATTTAGTGGCTTGCAGCAACTTCAGGAAACCTTAGCTGTGTTCTTCCACTATTTGGTAAATTGCATTAATCCTTCATAGCCTTGGTTGTAAAGTTACTAAAATCAAAACAACAGTTACCATTTGGTATGTTATCTCAATTTCTTTACCAGAAACATGCTACAGTATCATGTCCCCACATATAAACTGATGCAGACATCTATTCAAGATGAAAGAGCCGAAGCGATGAATCCAAGAAGTCCTGATCCAAGTTGAAGTAGTAGTAGGATTTTTTTATTTTTCTCTTTCTTTCTTTTTTTTGTTTTTTTTTTTTTGTTTTTGAGTTTCTAAATTTTGGGATTGTAATTCAATTTAGATTAGGAGTTTGAGTTTGAGTTGGACCCAATTTTGTAAAAACCTATATAAAGGCCCTATTGTACCAACAATAAGCAATGAAGAATTTTGATAAATTTTATTGTGTGAGATTTAACTTCTCTCATATTGTTTAGGATTACATCCTAACCTCCTTTAAATAAACCTTAATCTAATTTCTCCTTCTTATTTCTTTCACCTGCAAACAAATCCTAAAAAAAAACAACAATTATTTTCTCCCTCTCCACAAAAAGCCATCAACAGCAAATGTCAACCCTTTGTTCTTCTTATCTTCTTCTACAATCCATCCAAAGTAACCCAAGAAAACCTCCAACAACCTACTAATCTCATCTCCTCCACCAAAACCAACGCCGCCACCTCCTCTGACGGATGCAACATCACCCATCAGCATCGTCTCCAGCATCATCCTGTTGTTTTAAAGAAGGAAGAAGACACAAACTTCAATTCGGATCCAGACCCATTATCAAAAAAAAACAGACTCGTTAGCGACCCTACTTCATTTTTGGGCCGTAACTTTCGCATCCGGGCTCCGTTTCAGGTGATCTTGGTATCATTTCGATCGTGACGAGGAGCTCTACGCATCAGTACCAACTACAGGTCTGAGATATCTCTGTAATCATCAGTAGATAAATCTTCTTAACACGGTCTATTTATTTGTGGGTTGACAACCGCTTCTAATATTTTATCAAGTTAATCTGATGCCACTACATTGTGAGTTCGTGTGCATCTGCTACTTTGTATTTGCTGAACATAATATTGATTATATAAGCTTTGTCATCGTAGCTGAGTAGTTGTATCAATATATTTTAGATTTCAAAGGTACCACTGTTATTACGTATTTTGTTAAATCCATCATTCTGCATTATTTGTTTTATTATTTTTCTACTCAAGATCGTAATAGTTTGTGAACGTAGCAAATTTATCATATCACTGATTTCTGATTTATACGCATACACGCTTCACATCAATTTGGTATCAGAGCCAGGTTAGGGTAAGATTTACATCACTTAGGCATTTGCTAAAAATTTTACTGTTTTCTTGCATTTATTAAAAAATAATAATAATATCATCTAGTATAAATTTGCATCTCTTCTTCCTCATTTAAGTCTTACATAGTGCATGCCCACTTGTAGTGGTCACTCATATCTGTTAGAAGAGTCTAGCGAATCTCATACCACCCCAATGGATTCCCAACAGATTGTCGCAATGTTCGCCGAAATAAATATAAAACTAGAATTAAGACACTCGACGAAAGGTTGACCAAATGGAGTCCACACGTGATCAAATTCCACCGAGAAACAACCGACGTAACACCGAGAACACATCTAATCCCGATGCTCAGTATCTGAAAAACATCAAAATCGATGTTTCAAACTTTGAGGGACGTCACGATCCACAACTTTTCATTGACTGAACACTCCAACTAGATAGATACTTCACATGGTACGAACTTACTGAGTCTAAGAAAGTTAAGTACGCTGCACTGAAACTGTCTGGACAAGCTAGTCAGTATTGGACCAACCTAAAAAACAGACGTGCAACCCTAAGTCGACCACCGATTGACACATAGAATAGGATGAAAGAAGAGCTAGAAATAAAGTATGTGCCACCTTCGTTTAGTGCTCGTCTCATGAACAATTAGCACCAACACACTCAGGGTAACAAATCTGCAAAGGAGTATATCGAAAAATTCGATGAATTCCTCATCAGATGCAGTACCCTCCATAAGAAAGGTGAAGCTCAAATTCTTTCTAGATTCAGAGCCGCTCTTAGCGATGATCTAAGAACCGAATTGTTAGTTAGAGGAGTCACCGAGTTAGAGGCAGCGTATGCCTTAGTCTAAAATTTAGATTTCGTTAGGACCAATCACCCTTCCAAGAGTCATGATTATAAAGCATCAGTGTCTAGATCTTCCCCACCTTCCCAACCTCATAGATCTAGTACCCAACCCCTTTACATAGGGATGACATCAAGGGTAAGAGTCTTGAACGGGATAACAGAAACAAGGGCCCTGATTTCTCCAGAGTTAGTTCCACAACCAAGTGCTACAAATGCCAAGGTTATGGACATTTAGCCACCAGTTGCCCTAGTCTTATCAAAAACACCATAATAGATGGAATACCCACCGAAGCCACTGAGTCAAATTCTGATGAGTATACCTATCACCCAGATGTTGACACTGATGATGAGTCATCAAGCGATGATTTTGGTCTCAACTGCATTAGGCCAACGCCGTTTACCCATTTGTTTGTCGTCAAGTATGTTCCCTCTCCACCAACAGAAAAGAATGATTAGAGAAGAACTGTGACCTTTCACACGTTCACCAAGATTGGAGACAAGAGTTGTAAGGTGATTGTGGACAGTAAAAGTTGTATCGATGCAATATCGTCTCGACTGTGTGAAAATCTTGGATTAGAGATTATACCCCACCTCCAACCATTCAAAATGTCTTGGATTGACTCCACAACACTTGAGGTCAAACAGCGATGTCTTGTTCCAGTTAGTTTCAATCATTATAAAGACAAGATTTGGTGTGATGTGATCACCATGAGTGTGAGTCAAGTTATACCCGATACACTATGATTGTTTGACAAAAATGTCACCATTTATGATCGATCCAACATGTGTCAACTTGAGCACAAGGGAAAGCAAATTAAGCTACTACCCTTAAGACCCAAGACTGGACAGCCCCAGCAAACGTCCACTTTGGCTTTGCTGCCAGCTCAACCCTCTCCACCTCTCATTGCTACTGTTCCTTCTCTACTTCTCACTAATCATGCATACCATGTCCGCAAATCACTTCCTCCCTTACTACCAGCACCATCTCATTATAAAGCATTCGAATCTGCACCTGCATTTGCATCACATAAACACGTGCACAAACTACACAAAGAGATCGGTGATAAAAATAAATGGAGCAATGTGAAGCCTATTCTACGAGCTGACAGTAGAAAAATATTTAAAACTTTTAATGTAGGCGACTATGTAATAGTTCGGATTTATCCGAAACAGGAACTGTTAAAATGTTGCATATCGGCAGTGCTGGGCCTTTCAAGATCTCGAATAAACTGAATTGTAACACTTATGCTATAGATCTTCCTAAAGATTATAGCATCAGTTGTACTTTCAATGTTAATGATTTAGTGGATTACAAGAGTTTTGATTGTAGCCCCTTGATTATTGAGCCTCCCCTAAGCCATTCTTTGAGAGACCCCATTTACCCTACTCCCAAATACTTATCCCATTACAGCAGAGACGGTTGATAAAGTTTTAGAGGATGAGACTATCACTACCAAAACTGGTGAAACTCACATGTATTTAAACCGCTGTAAAAGAAAAGCACCAGCTGTTGATTCATAGTTAGATTGAGGTGATTTGCAACGGATTGATCCAGTGCAGCTTGTGAGACCCAATCCATCTAAACTCAACAGAGTCGAGTTCTATCCCACCCGGGGAAATGATACAGACACATATTTAAGATGAAAGAGCCAAAGAGATTAATCGAAGAAGTCCTAATCCAAGTTGAAGTAGTAGTAAGGTTTTTTTTCTTTCTTTATTTTTTTTTTGTTTTGAGTTTCTAAATTTTGGGATTATAATTCTATTTAGATTAGGAGTTTGAGTTTAAGTTAGATTCAATTTTGTAAAAGCCTATATATAGGCTCTATTGTACCAATAATAAGCAATAAAGAATTTTGATAAATTTTATTGTGTGAGATTTAACTTCTCTCATATTGTTTAGGATTACTTCCTAACCTCCTTCAAATAAACTTTAATCTAATTTCTCCTTCTTATTCTTTCCACCTGCAAACAAATCCTAGAAAAAACCAACAATTATTTTCTCCCTCTCCACAAAAAACCATCAACAGCAAACGCCAACTCTTTTTTTTCCTTGTCTTCTTCTACAATCCATCCAAAGGAATCCAAGAAAACCTCCAACAACTCACTGATCACATCTCTTTCAACAAAACCAACGCCGCAACCTCCTCCAGTGGATGCAACATCACCCATCATCATCTCCAGCATCAGCTTGTTGCTTCAAAGAAGGAAGAAGACACAAGCTTCAATTCGGATCCAGACCCATTATCAAAAAACAGACCCGTTAGCGACCTTTATTTTTGGGTCGTAACTTTCGCATCCGGGCTCCGTTTCAGGCGATCTTGGTACCATTACGATCATGACGAAGAGCTCTATGCATCAGCACCAACTATAGGTCTGAAATATCTCTGTAATCATCAGTAGGTAAATTTTCTTAACACGATTTATTTATTTGTGGGTTGACAGCTGCCTCTAATATTTTATCAAGTTAATTTGCTGCCACTATATTGTGAGTTCGTGTGCATCTGCTACTTTATATTTGTTGATCATAATATTGATTATACATGCTTTGCCATCGTCGCTGAGTAGTTGCATCAGTATATTTTAGATTTCGAAGGTACCATTGTTATTGCGCATTTTGTTAAATCCATAATCCTGCATTATTTGTTTTAAAAATTTTCCTACCCAATATCGTAATAATTGGTGAAATATAGCAAAATTTATCATATCACTGATTTTCTGATATATACGCATACACGTTTCACATCATAAACACACTCCTATAATAGCATCAGCAAAAGCGATGCCTCCAAGAGTACATTATCATGCCAAAACCAATTACAACTGCATGTGTGGAAAACCACCACACAGGACTTCCCGTCTTCTCAAGTATAGACATTTTTATACATGTAGGGAGTAATGATTGTTTAAAAGGCACTCATAATAACAAAACCAATCACAACAATAGGTCAGAACAAGAATTGGGCTCAGAGAATTTTCCTTAATCTCATGTAACTCTACCATGCAGGTTTATGCACTTGCGTTTATTTAGTGTTGTCAAATTTAGGTTGGTCATATGAAGAGGTTTAGACATTGTGTCAGTGTACAGGAGGCAGGGAGAAACATGAACCCTTCAAAGATTAAGCAAATCCTTCTCATTCAAATACAATAATATCCACTGAAATTGTAAGGTTGTTGAACCATATCGTTAACAAACTTTGGAGTTTCTAAAACCTATAAGTGATTCGAGTTTTCTTGTCTACACATCAAATAAAATGAATGGCTGGAAGAAAAAAGTTGTTCGATTTTATTGCGTAAATGTTTCAAACCCGATTAAAATTAATGTGCAAGGGTTTCAATTAATGTCCCAGGGTTTCAAAGGGCCGTACCTACTATAGTATATAGGAGTAACTGGGTATAAAACTACTAATCCTCATTGCCCACAAAGACAATGAGAGTTCAAGTAAAAAAAAACTTGAATCACTAGCTATCTTGATTTTAGCCTTTTATTCTTCTGTGTAAATAGCATTGCTATAAGTTGGACACAAAGAGGTTCTCCTTGTGAACTGAGACTAAATAAATCCTAAATAGTTTGCAGGAGGAAAGGTATATTACATAAGCCATGCACCCATCAAGTAAATAGACGACATAAAATATGAGTTCACAATAGGAATACTAGAGAACAGTGAGATTATGAGACCAGTGAGATAATTACCTCGATTCTCAAGGTACAACAGTCTCCCACGGAGATCATCACCAGCTATTGCAAGAGACACAGAAGCCTCTCCTATCAAAGGATCTCTTCTTTCAGCTTGCTCTAATATCTCAATGCACAGTCGATCTTTGGGAGATGCCTTTCCTTCTTCCGTGGCTTTAAAATAATCAACGGACTTGGTAAGCCGTTTTGCAATTTGAAGAGCTTTTCTCCCATCAGTCGTAAGATCAGATGGTCTAGCACCCTTTGTCAGAAGAGAGACAATGATTTTAGGTTCTTTACGCATTGCAGCAATGTGAAGCACCGTATAGCCCCTGGGGTTTCTGTGGTTGACATCTGCTAATGCCAGATCCAGAAGCTCTGTTGTGATTTTTGAGTCACAATAAGCTACCGCATAATGCAGTGCACATGCATCATCAAGACTGGTCTGTCCCTCTTTTAACAGCATTCTCACTAATTCAACATCGTCCGACTCAAGAGCTCTGTGTATTCTCTTCACATGCTTATCGGGAAACCCAGTTCCAGGTTCAATTAACCCCATCTTTGCACGTATTTCCATGATTTGTTTGACAATATCAGGGGACAATTGCTTCTCAAGGCTCCCAGCATCGAGGTCTGACTTGACCACAATTTCAATGCACCTGGTAAGCAATCTGGTGCAAGCTTTACCACACAAGTTTGCGACAGATAAAATTAGAGGAATGTCATCTATTGAGACCCTGTCAAGAATATCAAGGAGGCGACGCTGCAATAGAACAAATTGATGGTTTACATCCCTTCCAAATAAGCATAAAAACGTCAAAGCTGTAATTCATGCACAAATGACAATATCAGAGATGAACAAGAACAACTAATCCATTAGCTAGTGAAAGTCATTAGTCGATTAATAGAAAAACACAAGGAAACTAGTCATGTCCCTTTAATTCAATCCTGCATAGAACTAGACAACATTTGCCAGCACAAACTTGCTGTAAAAGATTGACACCTTAATGTGAAACAAAAGGCAGAATGGCACCACAATTATAATGGGATCTCTAGCTCTGTGGTCCAGTCGCGGATTGTTTTAAGAAGAGACATGACGTGAATACAACATTGCGGTGCTCAAGCTGAGGTGATAAGGCAACGGAAAAACATTCCGGATCGTTTTAAGAAGAAACATGAGGTGAATACAACATTGCAGTGATCTTGCTGAGGTGATAAGGTAACAGAAAAAAAAAAAGCAAATATATGGAAATGTCCGAAAAAACTTTGCTAAATTGGTAGAGAATCTAGAGATGCATCAATGAGAGCAGTAACAAACAAACACCTTAAGCTAATAAAGTTTGCTGCAAAATAGTTATTTGCCCTCCAAATTTCCAATCATGTAAGTTCAGTTACTATGACCTACATTCTCATCTTTACCAATCTCAGGAAACTAGACAACTTGACTTTTTACCAAAACAATCCAATCAAAAAAGGGACAGCAACTACAGACAGTAACAGAGAACTAACAATTTACAAGACAAAAAGGAGCAGAAATAACTACTTTCTAACTAATTAACCCCAAAGCCTACTAAATGCAAATCAGACCAAAACCTTAAACAATCATGGTTTCCAAAATGTACAAATATCTAAAACTACTATCGAATTGCATTTAATTATAATGAGAGAACAGTACAAAAAAGTAGATTCTAGCACATCAAATTATCAAGTTTTGGACACTATAATCATCAAAACTTGAGATTAGGAATAAATTCATACTGCAAGGAGAAGAATTGGGTTCTAAATCATCAAAAAAAAAAACCATCAAAATCCAATTTTGATCTCGACCCAACTTGAGATTAGTTACAAACCCTCACCTGAAACAAGCTGACCAGCTCATGGACCTGAAACACGAAGGAAGCGTACAGCACCTCCACCATAAAATCGACCGCCGGCCGGCACCCAGCATGCTCGCACTCGTCGTCCACGCATACGCACACCCCCTTCGGCAGGGGGTCCACCCTTCCGCTATACAAATACCCTAGAACCGCCACCAGCGCCTCGAACCCAACATCAAAATCCCTCACCAATTCCTTCATCTCCAGCTTCACCACAGCTCCCCTCTCCTTCTTCGCGAAGACCTCGCGGAAAAATGGGCTCCTCGCTGATAAAACGCAGCGGTGGGCCACGACGTCGTCGGGGCCTACGGCGATCCGGACGTCGCAGAAGAGGTCGAAGTCCGGCGAGCGGAAGATGGAGGCGAGGTTGTCGGAGAGGCGGCGGAGGGCCTCGACATCGGCGGGGACGGCGGCGGGGTCGTCAGGGAAGATGATGCCGCTGCCGCCATTCTCGGACTCGGAGTTGAGGAGGAAGCCATCGCTGTGGTTGTTGTGGTCTATTGCCATTTGTGCGTGAGAGAGAGAATCGAAAAGGGGAAAAAGATTGGATTTTGGAGAGGAGGAAGAGGGCGAGAGACTTTATTGGGCAATAATGATTTTGAGAAGTTTCTTTGAGTGCGGTGTGGTGATCCTCAGGAACACTGAGCGGCGCGGTTGACTTGATTGTTTGTCTGTTAGTGGTACTTGATCAGTACAATATCCATCTGGATTCACTGCATCACCGATTTTAGTTAAGGATATTCATTGTAAATTAAAAACAAAATGTAAGTTAAGAATATTTCCAAGTAAAAGACCCAAACAGTCCAATACTAGTATTTATTGAAGAATTCAATTTAAAGAATAACATAACAACTTTTTAAAGTTCAAATCATACTACAACTTTTTCAAAGATTAAAAATGCAAGTTTTTTTTGCACGTACAAAAATATATAAATAGTAATAAATATCAATTTTTATTTTTTTTTCAATATTTAATTAAACAGATACAGATACAAAGGGAATATAGATAATTCAAAATATCCATTGAATTGCCGGACCAGGATAATCTAAAAAGGAACAATTTCTTATTTCTTGGAGTTACCCTATTATCATATTGAGAAGGGGTGGTAATCAAGTGACGTCACGTGATGGCATCTCGTGGGAGAAAAACAGGCTGCTCATTTTGGGAGGTCAAGTTCAAGGTCCCAAATTTCGACTTATTTGAGGAGGAGAAGTTCAATGGGCCTAGGAGGGATGAAATGAGGTGAGGACCGTGAGGCCCAAAGGTGTGGGCCCCATGCAGACAGCCTCCATGGTGTCCAGCTGAGCCCCCTGATCTCAGGTCCCCACATCTTCTTATTTTTGTCTTTTTTTTATCTTTTTTCGTTAAATTTCTTCTTATTATTGACTTGGTATGTACACAGGGCCAGCTTGGATGATCCAAAGTGGATGGAAGTGGGGAAGTGAAAAGCAGAATATTTTTTTTTTAAATAAAAATTTGTGTTTTTTTTCAGTGTTTGAATGACAGTTGAAAGTGTAATTGAAAAAAATGTAATGTTGTTTCTGGTGTTTGATTGGTAATGTGAAAGTGGAACTGGAAAAGTTGACCACAAAGTTGATCGTAAAATAATATTAAAATAAAAATTAATTATGAAAAAAATGAACTGTAATTAAAATGTAAGTAAGATTTACATGACCATGTAATTACTATTTTGAGTTGTAACTTATTATAAATGAGATTTACCTGATCACAAAATTAACTATAACTCATGAAAGTGAGGAAATTGTTGTGTCAAAAGGAAAAAGAGAAAAGAAAAAGAGATTTTTTTCATTTTCTTTTTCAGTGTTTGAATGGACAGCGAAAATGAGAAATGACACTTCCCACTTACTCACTTCCGGCCACTTCCTTGAATCCAAACAGCCCCTAATGAAAGATGATGGGAGTGAATTATACTGATTAATTGACAAGATTTGATATTATTGAGTTATTTACATTTAAATTGTGATTTATAAGTAAGCTGATGTTAGTCAAAATATTATATATTGTATCTGTTCAGATTCTATATTATAGAAGAGATGTTGACGAAATTTCTGATAAATTTGAAAATGATTATGAAGATCATGAGATCGATGAGTGTAATTAGAATTGATTCAAGTTAATTCAGTGATTTAAAATCAGGAATCGTCACAAAAAAAATCGTATTTGTGATGGCTTCCTCTGTCATTCTTGATGAAGGATTTTGTCGTAGAAACTGATTTTGACAATCTAATCACGTTGGAAATTTGTTGATACTCTGAGTGTTCCGTTGGTGATTGACAATGAATGATAAATTTACTAATCTTAAACTAGAATAAAGTTCTTATATTTTCACATGATTGTAAATTTGGTTTCCTTTTTGTAAGTTAAGTTACTTTAATTGGCTGGTTTCTATTATCACAAAGAAAATAAAAGAAAATAACAAAAAAAAATAGGGTCATAGAATTTTGTTTATTTATTTAAATGAGTTTACAATTTTGTTTATTAAGCATTGTTGTTAAGCTAATGAACAAACTACAACTAGCTTTTAATCAAAAGAGTTTCAAGATACTAAATAAAGCAGCTTAATAAATTTAAATACATTTAATTTTTTTCTCCTATTATTACTAGCAACATACTAGTGATTTAATTAACTGTACATTAAAATTAATCAATGAAGTAATGAGCCAAGCTCAAACACGACTTTGAACAATGAAACCTTCATCAGTTTTATGTGAGTCAAATAATAAACGAATCCTATTTGAGCTTGGACACCTCCAATTTTAATACCACATTAACATAAATTTATTTATTTTTCCTCAAGAAAAAATGAGTTTATTTATTTTATCGGCCACAAATTGATTTTTGTTCGAGCTCAGTTCTTGATTCGAACCCGGATCTGACCTGTTGCCAATAAGTAAAACTATTTATTTATTTATTATTTATTATTATTATTTGATCGAGAGTCACCCTCACTGCAGACTGCAGGGTCGAACCTGAAACCTCTATGTTGTAAAGGAGGGGTGCGTTTTTTATACATAGGCTGTAAGTCCGGTACAAGAGGGATTTAAACTAAAAAATCTTATATAATGCAAATAAGTTTTACTATTGTACTATAGTGACACTTATAGAGAGATTAATGTTACCGTCGAGCTAACTAGCGGGCCCAACAAGTATAATTATTGCCCTTTCCTATGGCAGAACAACAAAACACATACATTGCTAGCGTTAGGGCTAGGGTTAGGGTTCCAAACACTTGCATGCAATTACGTAGCCAGGATTTCAAAACTAGAGGTACAAAATAACATTCAATAATATTAAAAGTGTATAAAGACTGTTGTTACAAGATGAAACTATACCTCCAACTTCAAAGATACAGCTTTCAAGTCTGATCCTCTTACATATTTAAGAAAGAAAACTAATCACCCAAAAATTCAATGTCAAATAAGATAATAAAATCAATAATAATTACAAACTATCTCGACACTCTGACATATTTTGAAATCGTTTCATGATTACAAATATGTCAGACTCGATATATGTTACCAAACAATCATTCATCTACTGATCTCCTATGCGATTGTGCAACCTAGATTTCACGATATTTATAGCAGAGATAAAATGGAAGAAATTTTGAAAACTTTATTCCTAAGAGGAAGAAGAGAAACTGACTTGAAGTTGCCTTGTGCCGGGCTTCTCTGCTCGGGGAAGGACCGGATGGTCGAGAGAGGGATTTTGATTTTGAGGATTTAAAGTTTGAGACAGAGGAGATGAGATTTAGGGATTTGAGAATTGATTTGAGACGTGAGAATGAAATTAACAGAGATGGAATCGGATTTGGTGTCATGATCGCTGGTTACCCTTTTTCATGCACACGCGTAGAGATACACATACATCATGTTCATACTTTTCTACTTATAGCAACAGTTGTATAGAGCTTGTTTAGGCCTATAGATTATATCATGGCATACACAGAAGTTGACCATCTATCATTCAATTTAAACTTCAATTGTGTCACATCCCTTTAGCTTATACTATATTGCTCAAAATAAAGTATCAATACAGCATATGGTCATATGAGACCCAAATAGAAGCGTACAGATCAACAACAAAAATCCCACCAAACAAAAACACAGGTGCACACTGACTTGACTACTCTCAATCTATATATGAACGATCTCCACACCATCTACAGTGTTGCGCGTGGGGCAACAACCAGTGAGGAACCCAATAGATGTAGCAGAGAAGTGCCTTAAGAACCACAAGAACAAGAAATAAGAGAAAAAACAAACACAATATTTAACGAGGTTCGGCAATTTGTCAACGTCCTCAGGACAAGGGAGAGGATCTTGTTGATTCAACAACCAATACAATTTGTACCTTGCATAGAATTCAAGAGGGTTCTACCCCTTTATTTATAGCTAAAGAGACTCGGGAATTTAAAAAACCCTAATTGGATTCGTCTCTAATTCAGAAACAAAGTTCGAATCCTGAAAGGAGATGCAAATTCGCGCCCAGATTCGCCTGTCGATCGACCGGCCGATCGATCAGCCTTGTCCCTTGGTCGACCGGTCGGTCGACCGTGACAAACCGAGAACAATCTCGTGCCAGTTGGTCGATCGTGCTAGACAACCGTTCCTTTGCCGCGGTCGACCGGGCTGCCCTGTGCACGTTTGTGCAAATCGGTCGACCGGCACTGCTGCTGGCCTGATATAAGCTCCGTTCTAACGTCGTTCTCGCTCCTTTTGGCTTCCGATCTCTGCACTATATTTCTTGATGAGTTTAAAAAACTCCATCATAACTTTTTATTTTCTCTTTCCCTGCGTACAGTATTGACCTGATTGGAGTAATTGCAAGTAGCCTCACCACCATCTCCTTGTCCAAAGCATCCCCATGATCATTACCACCTTGTAACATTCGGATTATTTAACCCTTATTTAAAATATTAATTACTTTATTAATATGTACATAAAGTACGGTAAGAGATTTGATTATTTAGTTAATGAATAATTAATTATATTTAAATTTTAAGTGTATTTTAATGTATATGTTGTTGGAATTGAAGAATATAAAGGTGAATCTTCAAGTTGAATTATGGCGAGATCCGTTGATCAAATCACCGGATGATGGTTGGAGTATATTCTCCTTCCATTTGTGATGAACATGGTATATTCACATGTTCAATTCCGACTTCGAATGAATGAGATATTCAAGTCCAAAGATTGCCTAATTCAAAGCCAAATGGGACTAAAGGTTGCTACAAGCATTTAGTCCCACATTGGCCGTGGGATGGAAGCTTGTGTAGTATAATAGAGAAAATTGAGAACAAGGGTGTGCCTTTTGGGTACTTGGAGTTTTTCGCGCGCGAAAAGGAGGGAACTATGCACGTATATACGTGCGCGCACGCGCGCCGCCGCTGGCGGCGGCCGGTGCCGGTGCCGGTGCCGGGTCGGGCCCGGGTCCGGGTCCGGGTCTACTGGACTCGGGTTCAGATCTGAGTCTGAGTTCCCTACCTGGCCTGGTTCTTTTTGAACCAAGGTCCCGCTCCTGTTGCAAACCTGTTGGATTGCCAACAGTTGCGCACCTGTTGGACTGCCAAAGGTTACGCACATGTTGAACAACCAAAGGTTGCAAAACAGTCCGCTCCGCGTCAACGGTTGCGACTGTTGGACTGCCAACAGACACGGCTGGACCAAAGGTTGCGACTTTTGGTTTGGGTTCAAACCTATTGGCCTACTCCTGGAAAACTATATAAAGCCCTCATGGTTCTCAATTAAAAATACACCAACAGAGAATTAACTCTCTATCTCTCTCTCTCTATTTAAAGTTCTGAACTGTTCTTCCAACGTTCTGAACTGCGCTTCCAGCCTGAAGTGGGAATCCGCGATTTCCAGCGTAAAGTGGGAATCCGAAGCGACTTCCTAAAGGAGATTCTGCCAAATTCTTCAACCTTCCTACATCCTTAACAGTGGGTGTTCCTCCAAAAGAGTAAGACAAATATTCATTTGAAATTTGTCATTATACCGCTGCTTTGCTAATCCTGTGTAGGTACTGGTTGACTACGGTTCGACCGTACGGTGATTTGGTAGTGCTATCCAAATACCGTGAAGAAGTGTTGTATCTTGGGAGACCAGCGTCCATTATCCCGTTAGCACCGGTGCGGGGGACGTAATTGTCTTAAGGAGATTCGCTCTAAGCGTACCTCACTTCAAATACTGTATAAGTGGATTAAGTCCTTTATACAGGGGATATACTTTACAGTATATCGAGATTGACTTAGATTCAGTCTAAGTGATACTGTATAAGTGGATTAAGTCCTTTATACAGAGGATATACTTTACAGTATATCGAGACTGACTTGGATTCAGTCTAATTGGTGCTTAAACCAAGGAAGGAAATTGAAAGGTGGTTCTTAAATTAAGGAACGTTCTATTGAACAGAAAACCTCCCACCTGATATTTGCCGACCTGGCCAATTAGATTGTTGATATCTCAGTGATCTTGATTAGTTGTCAGATTGATTCTTGTTAAGCAGGATACCCAACAATCTTAAGACAATTATGTTTCTTACTTCTGTTCTGCTTGAACTTGCAGAAGATGTCTGAGACTAATCAAGATAGCTCAAGTAAGGCACCAAACATGCAAGCTTTGATGCCAACTCCACTTCCTAACCCGAAGCCGGAGAAGCCAGGAAAATTTGATGGCACAGAATTCAAGAGGTGGCAACAGAAGATGCTCTTCTACTTGACCACTCTTCATCTGGCCAGATTCCTGCAGGAAAATCCACCAGAGCCTGCAACTGATGCATGGACTCAATATGACTTCCTTTGCCGAAATTATATTTTAAATGGACTGGATGACTCTCTTTACAATGTCTACAGTCCTATCATAACGGCAAAGAAGTTATGGGTCAGTCTTGACAAAAAGTACAAGACTGAGGATGCTGGTACCAAGAAGTTCGTCGTTGGACGATTTCTGGAGTACAAAATGGTGAACAGCAAGACTGTAATCAGTCAGGTGCAAGAGTTCCAACTTATCTTGCACGAGATAGAAGCCGAAAGTATGATCCTACCTGAAACTTTTCAGGTGGCTACTATCGTGGAGAAACTCCCACCTGCGTGGAGAGATTTCAAGAACTACCTGAAGCATAAGCGAAAGGAGTCGAAGTTGGAAGATCTCACTGTGAGGCTTCGAATCGAGGAGGACAACAGAAAGTCCGAGAAAAGGAGCAGTAAGAACTCCTACGAAGTAAAAGCAAATGTGATCGAGGACTCAAAGGGGAAAGCGTCTACTTCCAAAAGCTTAAAGTGGAAGAAGACTTCTCAGGGGTACAAAGGCAAGGTCCAAGAAGGCAAGAACATGCGCTTCAAAGGAACCTGCTACATCTGCAACAAAGAGGGGCATAAGGCGAATGAATGTCGCAGCCGCCTCAAAAAGAACAAGAAGAGCCACCCACAGGCGAACATGACCAACCATGAATCACCAAGTCTTTCAGCTGTGGTGTCAGAAGTGAATCTGACAACCAACAATAAAGATTGGTGGGTAGACACGGGAGCTACTCGGCACATCTGCTCGGAGAAATTGTTATTCTCAGAATATCAAATACTAGAGCAAGATGAGCAACTATTCATGGGGAATTCAGCCGTCTCAAAGGTTGAAGGAAAGGGCAAGGTCATTCTGAAGTGGACATCGGGGAAAGAGCTTACTCTTAACGATGTGCTTCATGTTCCAGACATCCGCAAGAATTTGATCTCCGGATCAATACTTAGTAAGAAAGAATTTAAAATGGTTTTTGAATCCGATAAATTTGTACTTACTAAGGGAGGGATGTATGTGGGAAAGGGTTATCTTGTTGATGGACTTTTTAAAGCCAATGTTGCAGTGGTAGATAAAAAGTCTGTGTATTTGTACCCAAAGCTTATCAATAAAAGAAATTCTTCTGTTTATTTGATTGAGTCTCCTTTTGTGTGGCATGCTAGATTAGGGCATGTAAATTACAAGTCTTTGAAGAACTTGTCTAATCTGGGATATATTCCTAAACTCAACTTGGAAGAAATTCGCAAGTGTGAGGTTTGTGTTGAGGCCAAGTTGGCTAAAAATTCATTTCACTCAATAGATCGAAATACAGAACCTTTAGGGTTAATTCATAGCGATCTATGTGACTTGAAGTTTATGCCAACTAGAGGCGGTAAAAGTATTTTATTACTTTTATTGATGACTGTACAAGATACTGTTATGTGTATCTTTTAAACAGTAAGGATGAGGCAATAAATATGTTTACAACATATAAAGCCGAAGTTGAGAATCAACTCAACAAGAAAATCAAGATTCTAAAATCCGATAGAGGCGGAGAATATGAATCAAATGATTTTAGTGAGTTATGTGCTAGTTTTGGTATAATCCATCAAACTACAGCACCATACACTCCTCAGCAGAATGGAATTGCTGAACGGAAGAACAGAACTTTGAAGGAGATGGTTAATTCCATGCTCGTAAGTTCTGGAGCTCCGCAGAACTTGTGGGGGGAAGCTCCATTAACTGCAAATCATATTCTAAATAGAGTACCCCACAAGAAACTTGGTCTAATACCATTCGAGTTATGGCATGGAAGGACACCTTCCTACCATTACCTCAAAATGTGGGGGTGCCTTGCAAAGGTGCTAGCACCATTACCTAAAAAGACTAAGTTGGGAGCAAAAACTATGGACTGCGTATTCATAGGCTATGCCTTGAATAGTAGTGCCTACAGATTTCTGGTTCATAAATCAGAAATACCAGATATTCATGTAAACATGATTATCGAATCTCGAGATGCTGTGTTCTTTGAAGACATCTTTCCGTACAAACGGGAAGCAGATAAGACTTCTGGGAAAAGAACACACGAGATGGCGTTCAGGGACGAAAGCCCCGAGGAACGAAATGTAAATGCGGAAATTGAACCAAGAAGAAGTCAGAGATCTAGAATCTCAAAATCTTTTGGTCCAGATTTCATAGCATACGCTATTGAGAGCGAGCCTCAAACATTTAAAGAGGCTATGTCAACCCCAGAAGCACAAATGTGGAAAGAAGCTATAAATAGCGAAATAGAATCCATACTAAGTAATCATACTTGGGAATTGGTAAACTTGCCTCCTGGAAGTAAACCAATTGGGTGTAAGTGGATTTTCAAACGAAAATTAAAACCCGATGGATCTATCGATAAGTACAAGGCTAGATTAGTAGCCAAGGGTTATCGTCAAAAAGAAGGACTTGACTACTTCGATACTTATTCACCAGTAACAAGAATAACGTCCATACGGATGTTAATTGCAATTGCAGTATTGCACAACTTAGATATCCATCAAATGGATGTCAAGACTGCATTCTTAAATGGTGAATTAAGTGAAGAGATATATATGGAGCAACCTGAAGGATTTAAAGTCAAGGGCCAAGAACACAAGGTGTGTAAATTGGTAAAATCCTTATACGGTTTAAAACAGGCTCCAAAACAATGGCATGAGAAATTTGATAGTGTCATGATCAAAGATGGATTCACTATCAATGAATGCGATAAGTGTGTTTACACGAAAACAGTTGGAGATGCATGTATCATTGTTTGTCTTTATGTAGACGACATGTTGATACTTGGGACTAATATTGAGATTATTAAGTCCACTAAAAGAATATTATCCAACAGTTTTGATATGAAGGATCTGGGGGTTGCTGCTGTAATTTTAGGAATTAAAATTACTAGAACACCAGATGGAATCAGTCTATCTCAATCTCACTACGTGGATAAGATGATAGAAAGATTCAAGGATCATGGGATAAAAGAGAATACAAATCCTTTTCTCCCACACGTCCACCTTCATAAGAATACAGGAACTGGAATACGCCAGTTGGAGTATTCTCAGATTATCGGAAGTCTAATATATTTAATGAATTGCACTAGACCCGATATTGCTTACGCTGTAAGCAAGTTAAGTAGATACACTAGTAATCCTAGTGATCTACATTGGACCGCTCTACTACGAGTATTGGGTTACGTATCACATACCAAGGAATATGCCTTGAGATATGGAAAGTATCCACCTGTACTGGAAGGATACAGTGATGCTAATTGGATTGCAGATTCTGAGGAATCAAAATCAACTAGCGGATACGTATTTACTCTAGCAGGAGCAGCGGTATCTTCGAAATCTTCTAAGCAAACATGTATTGCCCGTTCCACTATGGAATCGGAATTCATAACCTTAGATAAGGCTGGAGAAGAAGCAGAATGGCTTCGACAATTCTTAGAAGATATACCGTTATGGCAAAAGCCAGTGCCCGCTATATGTATACACTGCGACAATCAAGCAGCTATATCTAGGGCACAAAATGTTATATACAACGGTAAGTCTAGACATATTCGTCGTAGACATAATACCGTGAAGCAGTTGCTCTCAAATGGAATTATCTCTATTGACTTTGTATCGTCAAAGGATAATTTAGCGGATCCGCTTACTAAAGGTTTAAGTGGAGAGCGTATAAACTGCGCATCGAGGGGAATGGGTCTAAAAGCCTAACCTTACCGAGTCAGCTTAATGGAAACCTCACTTAGCGACTGGAGATCCCACGGACTAAGTTCAAGAGGAAAAACTAGTTATGATTGACTCAGCAAGTAAGCACTTGGGAGCTTGACTCCAATCCATTCCTAAGGTGCACATAAGTGCTTTTCTACAAGTGAATTAAGGATAAGCTTAAATGCTTTTAATGATGCCTATATCTTGTTACTAAACAAGTGGAGTAGAGTAGACTACTCTTAATAGGTCCATCACCTATGTGAGTATAGAGTTGGGTCGGCTCTTTGGGAATCTCTATGGAGGCTGTTATTCCCTAAAGATACTCTCTGAAACCAAGAATGTCCAGGGCCAAAACGGACACAACAGAGAACCAAAGTTGATTTGGAAAGTCACTGTGTGAAGCTTGTTGACTTGGCTTACACTAACGGCTAACAGTTCAAGACCTAGTTCACTGATTAGCCAGTAAGTCCGATAAAGCTCTCACTATGGAAGGTTCAAGACCTAGTTCACCTATCCTTATGCAGTTTCTTTTCTCAAGTACCTTTCACAATAGAGTCAGTCTCTTTGTGTGTCATTTCCTTGAATCTCCATTCATTGTGGGGGATTGTTGGAATTGAAGAATATAAAGGTGAATCTTCAAGTTGAATTATGGCGAGATCCGTTGATCAAATCAACCGGATGATGGTTGGAGTATATTCTCCTTCCATTTGTGATGAACGTGGTATATTCACATGTTCAATTCCGACTTCGAATGAATGAGATATTCAAGTCCAAAGATTGCCTAATTCAAAGCCAAATGGGACTAAAGGTTGCTACAAGCATTTAGTCCCACATTGGCCGTGGGATGGAAGCTTGTGTAGTATAAATAGAGAAAATTGAGAACAAAGGGTGTGCCCTTTGGGTACTTGGAGTTTTCGCGCGCGAAAAGGAGGGAACTATGCACGTACATACGTGCGCGCACGCGCGCCGCCGCTGGCGGCGGCGGCGGCGACCGGCCGGCGCCGGCGCCGGTGCCGGGTCGGGCCCGGGTCCGGGTCTACTGGACTCGGGTTCAGATCTGAGTCTGAGTTCCCTACCTGGCCTGGTTCTTTTTGAACCAAGGTCCCGCTCCTGTTGCAAACTTGTTGGATTGCCAACAGTTGCGCACCTGTTGGACTGCCAAAGGTTACGCACATGTTGAACAACCAAAGGTTGCAAAACAGCCCGCTCCGCGTCAACGGTTGCGACTGTTGGACTGCCAACAGACACGGCTGGACCAAAGGTTGCAGCTTTTGGTTTGGGTTCAAACCTGTTGGCCTACTCCTGGAAAACTATATAAAGCCCTCCTGGTTCTCAATTAAAAATACACCAACAGAGAATTAACTCTCTATCTCTCTCTCTCTCTATTTAAAGTTCTGAACTGTTCTTCCAACGTTCTGAAATGCGCTTCCAGCCTGAAGTGGGAATCCGCGATTTCCAGCGTAAAGTGGGAATCCGAAGCGACTTCCTAAAGGAGATTCTGCCAAATTCTTCAACCTTCCTACATCCTTAACAGTGGGTGTTCCTCCAAAAGAGTAAGACAAATATTCATTTGAAATTTGTCATTATACCGCTGCTTTGCTAATCCTGTGTAGGTACTGGTTGACTACGGTTCGACCGTACGGTGATTTGGTAGTGCTATCCAAATACCGTGAAGAAGTGTTGTATCTTGGGAGACCAGCGTCCATTATCCCGTTAGCACCGGTGCGGGGGACGTAATTGTCTTAAGGAGATTCGCTCTAAGCGTACCTCACTTCAAATACTGTATAAGTGGATTAAGTCCTTTATACAGGGGATATACTTTACAGTATATCGAGATTGACTTAGATTCAGTCTAAGTGATACTGTATAAGTGGATTAAGTCCTTTATACAGGGGATATACTTTACAGTATATCGAGACTGACTTGGATTCAGTCTAATTGGTGCTTAAACCATGGAAGGAAATTGAAAGGTGGTTCTTAAATTAAGGAACGTTCTATTGAACGGAAAACCTCCCACCTGATATTTGCCGACCTGGCCAATTAGATTGTTGATATCTCAGTGATCTTGATTAGTTGTCAGATTGATTCTTGTTAAGCAGGATACCCAACATATGTTAGGTAGAAGGATAAATACAAGTGTGTGTAGATGAGAGAGAGAGAGAGAGTGAGAGTGAGTGAGAGAGAGAGATGATTTTTTTCCAGATAAAGAATTATCCTCCAAATTCTTTTCTCACCTATATATACCACTCTTGAGTTACTATGCACCCAAGAACAAAAATCCCCAAATTCTCTCCTCTTTTCCATTTGAGGAAAACCCTAGCTTCTTCTACACTTAAATCTTACCATTTAATTTCTTTTTCTCTTATTTCCTCTTCTTTTCTTGTCGTTTTCTCTTTTTTTCTCCTCTAATTGGAGCCTGCTAGACTCGAGCTCGGCCTGAGATCGAAACCGAGCCAAATTGGCATGACCAACCTTGATCGGTGAGCGAGAAAAAGTAGCAGGGTGGGGTGCATTAGCAAGAAAGAGGAGGAGGAGGTGAGGTGTGCGTTGGTAGTTCAAAAATCAAGTTATTAATCAAATAAGTAATCGCTTTGGAGGTAAGTTATAATCTTTTAGCAAATTAGAATTTAGATCCGATTTTTTCCCCTTATATTTTCACTTGCAATTTGAGTCAAAATTTTTTTTTTTCCTTCTAGTAATAAGCTAGGTTTTGATAAAAGTCAACTTATGTAATCTATTTAAAGAAAAGTCAGATATCTTTAAGAATGGGTTGATTATGAATTTTCGTGAAATTTATTAAGTTTTGATTTTTCTTATTATTTTTAGAGGTGTGATGTTATCATATTAGTCTAGCCTTCATCCACTAATGTTCTTATTATATAATTCTCCTTTGCTATCGCCCCGGAGTATGATCCTAAGCAAATATCTCCTACCTAGATTCATCTAACATCAATTAGTATCAGAGCAAGCTTCTTCTCTTAGAGTTTTGTAAGTTCGACTTCAATTAAAATAGCTTCTCATCTCTTTTTTATGTTTGTTTCCTTTTACTTTTAATCTCCATGACCACAACATCAACTATGACTACAACATCAACAAAGGAGATTTTAGTTGCTTATCGAGCTTAAGGCCAAGTGAAGATTTTAATGTTAAGTCCAATATTTTGTCCTTTCTTTCTGGATCTCTAAGTAGACTTAACTAAGGACGCATTTGGATGATCGGTACAACGAGGGGAAAAAATAGTGAGCCCCGTAAATAGTAAATTTTCATGGAAAGAGAGAGTGCGAGGTCATAAATAGTAAGAATCCATGTCTTTCCAGCTCAAATCATTCTGGAAGCACAAAGAGTCAAATGAAGAGGATTTTGGTAATGGTCCGCATAATAATTAGCTTTTGAGAGGTGTCTGTCAAAACGACCAACCAAACACATTTTGTAAAACCTGACTATGAGGCTCGCTTCACTTTCCCAGCCTAGCCCTTTTTAAGCCGACCAAACACGCCCGTAGTCATAATTTTTTTCATAAGAGCACATTTGAGTGAGAAGTTTTCAGAGAAAACTGTGGTGGTCCCTACGATTTCAACTTTCCATGAGAGAGTTTTTTTGTTGGGGCCCGCTTGATCAGCAATTCAGCCCAACTTTTCACCCAATTTGGGCAAAAACCAACAGATGTGCAGAAGCTAGGCTCGAGGCCTGAAAATGTTAGGGCCTGAAAATGTTAGGGCTTCCGAGAGATTTTGAGTTGGAGCATTTTAGCAACCAACACAGATTTGGATTTCTGACAGTTGGGCCCACACAACACTCACTTTCCAGCCCAAAACTCATGAAACAAACAACCCCTAAAAGAAATAAAGTGAAAAAAGAAAAAGAATAAAAAAAACTATAAAAGAAAGGAAGGAGCAAAGGAATCAATTGGGCTCACTACATTTGGGCTCAATCCCATGTCCAATCAATTGATACCTCAAAAAGTTATTCCTTTTCTTTTTATGTTTTTTCCCCTAATCGGAGTGAAGTGAGGAAGTAGGGAAGTATAATTGCTCATTTCCCTATCTATCCAAACACCGGAAAAGGAAAATAAGAAAACCCCCTTTTCCCTTTTTCATCTCTCTTTTACACAACCATTTTCTTACTTCCAGAGTGCTACAGTTAATTTTGTGGTCATGTAAATCTCATTTATAATAAGTTATAGCATAAAACAGTTAATTTTTTGGTCATGTAAATCTCACTTGCATTCTAATTACAATCTATTTTTTATTTTTCTTAATTAATTTTTATTTTAATATTATTTTGCGGTCAACTTTGTGGTCAACTTTTCCATTTCCACTTTTCATTACCATCCAAACACTGGAAACGACAAAACATTTTCCAAACCACACTTCCCAACAATCATCCAAACACCAGAAAATTTACTACTCATTTCCCTTTTTCCTAAAGGAAATAAATCTTACTTCCTACTTCCTCACTTCACACCAATTCCTTAAATCCAAACAGACCCTAAGAGAAAACAAAGCTAGCTTGATGCCAGCGAGATCTGAATACTATATTTTTTACGCAGAATAAAGAGAATTTTTACCACTTTGCCATAATAGCACTTGCAAGGATGCCATATAAAAAGGAATTAATACACAAAAATAACATAAACACTTAATGCAATGATGGACAATAATAGCATGCAGGTGCAGGCGAAGATTCTCATCCAAGAGGGCACAATAATTTAGTATTTTTATTGCTTCACGATTGTATTGAAAAAAATAAATCTGAGTAGTTCTAGAGTTCCAAATTGTGGAAATAGAGCTTCTGGAGAATTCACAATGGCATGCAATGAAATTCTCTGTGCATGGATCCCCACTGATTTCATTGCCATTGCAGGGCTTTGATATTGACTACTTCCAGGGGAAAGCCAAAATGTTGTCCACAAAATTAGTCCTAATTTGACCCAGGGTCTATTTAGTTTTGGTCTATTTGGTTTGCCGCAAGTGAAAGGAAAAAATACAAGTGAAATAGAGATGGAAAAGTGAAACCATAAATGGGAAATTGACATCTGTGCAAATTTTCCGACGTTTTGTTGTAACATGGAAGTGTAGTGAAAAAATATATTTTATTTTCTGATATTTGGTTAGTAGTGAAAAATTGATCACAAAATTAATTGTTTGTGATTTAAATAATACCAATATTATTAAAATAAACTTGCTATTAGAAATTAAAATATATAATAAATTTGTAAATTAAATTAAATAGTAATAAATTTGATATTTTTACTATTTAAAAATTCTATATTTAACATACAAGTAAGATTTACATGACTAGGGGTGAGCAGTAATCGGGTATAACCGAAATAACCGCAAAAAAACCGATACCCGAACCAGATTTTACCCGAACCGAAATATTTCGGTCGGGTTTCGGAGTCGGGTTCCCAAAACCGAACCCGACCGAACCCGACCGAAAATTAAGTTAAAAAAAAAATTAAATATATATATCACGACTCGAGGAGCCCAGCGATCGCGAGGCCCGACTTCTGTTCCTGTTCACGACTCAGTCTCTCTCTCTCTCTTTCTCATTCTCTCAAAACGAAACCCTAATCCCCAATTTCCTCCATCTCCGATCGTCTGCGCATACCGTCGATCAGCTCGAAGGCTCCGATCATCTCCTCTCGTCATCGGTCATCTCGATCTCCGATCATCTCCTCTCGTCATCGATCATCTCGACCTCTTCGATCTCCGATCATCTCGATCTCTTCGATCTCCGATCATCTCGATCTCTTCGATCTCCGATCATCTCCTCTCACCGCTCCTTCGTCAAGCCGGACCGTCAATCAAGCCCAATCGCCGCTCCTTCGTCAAGCCGGACCGTCGATCAAGCACGATCGCGGATCGCCAGTTCGCCACTCCATCGTCAAGATTGAAAGTCGATCAAGCCCGATCGCCAGTCGCTACTCCTTGCCCTCGGTGCCTCACCAGCCAGCTCACCTTCTCATCCGAAGTCCGAACTACGAAGATCATGTCTCCTCCTCCTTTGCCTTCGCAATCCATTGAGGTAAATCCCCTGGATCCATTTCCTAATTAGCTAAACAAGTAGCATTTACAAGTTATCTTGTTGTGGTTTGGTTTGTGACTGGCAACTTATCATATTTACTTACAAGTAAATAGAAACCTTTTTTCTGTTGAGTGTTCTTCATTTCAAGTGTGAGGGTGAGAGTCTGTGCACCTTGTGTGTTCAAAAATACAAATAATTTAGCATTATAAATTTGTCATTGTATAGGACTTTGCACTCAGCAAAATTTTCTTTGAGATAAGGACTTGAGTATGATTAGCTTTATAAACCTACTTGTTGGAAGAAATACACTGACGACATATATTGCCAATGCATAGAGAGTTTGTTAGAACAACTCCAAATAGAACTCACATTATAAGCCACGCAGATTACTTTTCGCCGTATTGCCATACTTTTTAATCTTACTTTGGATCTCCTTCTCCTTCTCTTTAATCTTACATTATAAGCAATTTGAAAATTTTGATCCTTTCAATGTACTGTTTTTTTAATTCTAAAAATTATGATTATTTGATCTCTATACAGTATTATAGTTAGTGACTGTAAATTGTAATCCGGCCATTCCTAGAAATAGAATGACTGTTGTGCTGATTGTTAAATGTTAACTATTGGAAGTTTGGAACACATGATCAGGATGTTGTTTAAAAATTAGCCATGCTTTGTCTTTTTATTCACATTTTATGCTTTTGGAGAATTGTTGTTAGTTCATTACGATGATAAATTAATGTATCAAATAGTAATTTGCTGCTATTAACTGATGAGTTCATGAGAGTAGTATGGTTACTTGTTAGACTACCTGATTGATTTTTACTACTAGTTTCCTAACCGAAAAACCGAAAAAACCGAACCGAACCGAACAAATTCGGTTCGGTTCGGTTCTCAAGTCTAATCGGTTTGAATTCGGTTATGTAAAAAACAGTAAAATCGAACCGAACCGACCAATGCTCACCCCTATACATGACAACAAAATTAACTGTAGCAACATGCAAGTGAGAAAATTGTAATATAAAAGGGAAAAAAGAAAAGTGTACAAGGAGAAAGGGAAAATAAAAAAAAGTTTTCTCAATTTCGATTTTCAGGTTCAAAACAAAAAGGGAAATGGGAAAATGAGTTCTCTCACTTCCCATTTCCGATTATCCGGTTGAATCCAAACACGGCCAGGCCTACTGAAGAATATTCTTAGCCTAGATGATATTTGAATAGGGTATGCATCTATAAAGCTACGAACAGGATGTTGTTAGGGAATCATGTTCGATTGCCATCCAAATTCTAAAAACAAGGAAAAAAGAAAAAAGAAAAAAGAAAAAAAAAAGTTTGCAAAGCATTAACCCAATGCTAGCAAAGATGAAAGAAATAGAGAGAGAGAACTATTCAAAGTTAGCAAATATGTACAAGTAGGGTGATATGTGACAAACATGATACAATGCCTTACTCGAGATTCCCAGTCATGCTCCATCGAAATTGTGGATGTCACTTCATCATTGTCAGTCTTCGTTCTTACTCATCTTCATCTTCCTCTTCATCATCGAATTCTTCCTCTGATTCTTCATCCTCTCCTACTTCTTCTTCCTCCTCGTCATCAACAATAAAGCTCCAACAGTTTCATCTTCTTCATCCTCTTCCTCAACTTCGTCTTTGCGAACCCTGGAATCTTTCTTCAAAGGAGGAATTCTCGCACCTGAAGCATCATTCCGCGGTCTCTTTGCTTCTTTGCATCTAGTAAAGTACTTGGGCCGCTTCGTGCTTCCTCCTTCTACCACCACTACTTTTTCTTCCTCGCTCTCTCCGGTCCACTCCTCATCATCATCATCATCAGCGCCACCTTTCTTCTTTCTCGTCCTACCCTTTTTCCCCCTTGAACTAGCTGCTTCACCAATGGTTTCATCATCATCACTGTAATCACTTGGCTCCTCGAGGACCAATTCCAATTCTTAGCGTGGAGAATCTTTTTCTTAGGGTATTGGTCAAACTCATGACCCTTCACCAAGAATCCAAACTCTGCAGCCATGAGAAACCAATCAGCCAGTGAGTCCAAATGCCACACAGGTGCATTCTAATAGCTAATTCATGGGTTGAGATTTAAAATATGATAAATAATACACACACCTTTTAGAAAAGCTTCAAATGTTAAAGGTTGAATTGAATTAATCAACACAAAAAAATTATGGGGTCTAATCACCAATATTCTAGAGGAATTCCCATTCGAAGTGGAAAAATTCAAGTATCTGCAGCCAAAATTACACAGAAGAGACCTTCATAATGCTTTAAAGAAAGCCCAATAGAGACATTGAATCATTCATTGTGATACACAACATTAAGAGCGACAGAAATGATAAAGATGATACATTTCTCATTAAGCAACACTTCAACAGGTATTCAGATTCAAAATTGTAAACTTTTATTTACGAAAAATGACAAAATGTGTGCACATATAAACAGAAAATTTGATAAATACAAAGGAAAACGAAGAATCTTACCCTTAACAGGATCAATTTGAGAGACATCAAAAGTCCCAATATCCTCATCATCTTCGCCCTCGAAAACCCCTTCCTTTGCTCTCTCTTCCCGCTCCCTTCTCTCCAGAGTCCTCTTCTCCCTTCTCTCTACAGCATCCAGAACCCTCCTCCTCTCTTCATCCTCCCCATTCTCTCCTTCCCTCCTCCTCACAACACAAAAAGATGGCTCTTTTAGGGACAAGGAGAACTTATCCCCAACCCTCAACTCGCCCTTCTCCGAACTCTTGTAAATTCTCCGGCCACCATCGGTCCCGCCGCAAACCAATATCGGATTCTTACCAAGAACCTGAATCCGACTCGAAATTTCTCAATTGGATCGTCGATTGGGCGGAGTGAGAGGTGGCGACGGGAGATGGTTCGGTCGGCGGATGAGGGGCCAAACCCTAACCCTAATTCTCTGCCGATTTGGATTTCGGAGCCGATTTCGAGGGGAAGCTTGGATCCGCCTTCTTCGAATTCGAGCTCCATGCATTTAAAAGGAAAGAGAGGAAAAGGAGGGGGAAAAATCTCTCTTTTTTTTGTGTAGAAAGGTTGAAGTTCTAGGGTTTTGGAATAGAGAGGGAAAGAGAAAAAGAGCGGTCGAGCATTTAAATACGAAAAATGAACAAAAAGAAATGGACGCGTGGACTTGTTCGGTTGCTTTGGGTTGGAACTGGCCCAGTGTGGCCCAATGTAGCCCCACAATCGAAAAATGGGCCTTTGGGTCAAATTAGTTAATTGATTTAAGTAATTACGTCAATTTTAAAATTACAAAAAATCATATCTAAATGCAATTCTGAATCATACTCTCGCAAAAATGTGGAAATATGATTTCCATGCATGTAAAAACTTTGTACGAATCCACAATAGAGCCGAATGGGAAATCTCAAAATAAATAAACATTTGTGTTTCACAAATTTTAGTTTGTCCGCGAAAAGCTTGAGCTCAGCTCGACAATTAGAATATTTGGATTGTAAAATAAAGTAAACCTCTTTTTTTCCCCTTCATATAAAGACACACAACATCACGTACATGCGAGAGCTCGAACCAATAATCTATAAATAAATAGAGCTCTACGAATTTAAAAACCGATCGAAATTCCTTTTACGGCTTGCTCAAAAATCATTAACTCAATGTCCTTTCCATGTGAAAAGAACAAAAGCTTAAGCCTCACGTAACGTCAGAAGGCCACGTATCTCTTCTGGCATCCCGGGACCGGGCCCCCACCACCCACGTGTGCTGTCCTCCACACTTACACGTGTCGATTATCCTTTGTCTCAGTCTCCGAGCGGGGGCCGACGACAAAAGGAGGAGTGTGGGGGGCGGGCTGGGCTTTTTAAACCTGGGCCCCGACAAAGATCCAGAACCCGCTGACGTGGGCAATGGCCCTGTCTCTGTACTGGGTGGCGTCATCAGGTGTGTGGTCAACGGGAGTGGCAGCTCACGGTAACCTCTCACTGACGCCGTCAATCGTGGTCCCCTGCCACGTGGCAATCGCCCAATAACTGTGAGATGATGATCTAGAGATCGGCTGCATGGTCAGAACACGAAACAGCCGTCAGTGAGTTGTAACCAGCAGACGCGTGTAATCCTTTGATGATTGAACGGTTTTTTGCTTTGATTGCTGGAGATACTTGGGATTAGCGTTTCCTTTGTGAAGGGCCTGTTTGGCTAAGAGTAAAGTGAGAAAGTAAGGAAGTGATAATAGTTTCGTTTGAAAGTTGAGAACTAGTTAGTAAGTTTTTCGGTGTTTGAATGTTATTGGAAAGTATGGTTTGAAAAATACTATGTCTTTTTCAGTATTTGAATGATAACGTGAAAGTGAAAGTGGAAAATTTCACCACAAAGTTAATTGCAAAATAATATTAAAATAAAATTAATTAAGAAAAACAAAAATTGGACTATAATTAGAATGTATGTGAGATTTACATTATCAAAAAATTAACTATTTTGTATTACAATTTATTACAAATAAGATTTATATAACCATAAAATTAACTGTAACACTCTGGAAGAAGGAAATAGTTGTGTAAAAAAGTAAAAGAAAAAGGTGTTTTCTTATTTTTTTTTTTCAGTGTATTGCTTCTCCATTTCCTTACTTCCGCCCACTTCCTTGCAACCAAACACGCCTTGTGAAGCTGATTTCTTTTCTCTGTGCGGATGCCTTTTATTTTATTCATTAGATATTTTTGATCATTTTAATCTTAAATTAATTATAACTCTTTTCTATAAGAATTTTAACAAAATCATTACCCTTCAGTTACTTCTTTTGTGGCTGTATAGATTGTGAGTCTTTTAATGAACTCAGAGACGTAACTCATAAAAGAGATAATATGGAGAAATTGAAAGGAGACTGATACCTCTTTTAGATCATGTCTATACAGGGAATCAGAGAGGGTACTCGTATTTTCTGTTCTTTTCATATTGTGTCAGAATTTATGTTAAAATGTTATTAGATATTAATTTTTGACTCTTATACCTAACAAATCTCGTATATTTCTTCATGTAAGGGGACCAATCGTAACATTTTCAAAATATTTACACATTTCCTAAATTATTATGTTATCTAATTTCACAACTCTTCACTGCAAGATTGAGGCCTGCATCCTTCGCATTCTCGTTTGGTACCAGTAGTGTCCCTTTCAGCTTCATCATCTCATCTCAATGATCATCACACTCTCATAAATTGATGAAATATTCAGGTTAATTTTGTTATCTCAGATGTTGCTGAAATCTGATTTTTTTTTTTTCTTTCTTTCTATTTTCCTTTTCCCCCCTCTCAAAGGCCAGACCAAACCAAGTTTGGTAGAAAGGTGGGGCAATTGATGGGATTGAGGGCCAAGCAAGCTTTTAGATAACACAAACTAATAGATAAATTATTTATTAGTGTAGTAGTTATCTCTTAATCACAGCCCACGAAGAGACGACTCAATCACTTGATGAGATCATCATGGGTATTTCTTGTGTCTTTATCGAGTTGACAGCCGATGATTATATGTTAAATTAGAAACATGAGGCCTGACTCATTGATAAAATATTTTCCAGTGAATCTAAATCTCGCAATTAGTAAAAATAGCGAGAGAAAATGACAAAAGAGAGTCAGAGGACGGAAGTACTCCCAGTTGCATGCTTTTTCAGTAGCAAGGAAGTTGGTGAGGAGTTTTCAAGAAATAGCTGAATATATGCACCCATGCCAAGGGACACATGCGTGCAGCAATACGTAGATAGTTATTGTTAATATTTCTCTTGATGACATAGTCAAGTTGATCAGTTCTAATCAATTTTTTTTTAATCCAGTATGATATTTTCGACTAAATTTAAAATATCAGACACCCTGGACTCTGGAGTAAGGTTTGTTGATTTATTTGTGCTCGAAACTAATGGCTCTTATGGGAGCCAACTAATCAAGCACTAATTACACAATCAATCAACAAAATTAAATTAGTTCATTCAAGTAATTATATATTTTATTTATTTATAAAAAAAAAACTGTGGTAGGAAACAAAGTCCCTGATTTCCTGCTGTACTGCCCCTTTCTGTGCCAACTAGACGTCCCCCGCAGGACGCTTCCCCTGCAAGGAACGTCCTCGGGGATGAGGGCACACGTCACAGGACACGTGGCTAAGTCCCATTGGGTGGAACCTTGTGTGCCCCGTACTCCTCGGGTCCATCTCAACCCCTGCGCCCTTTGCGTGTAGACTTTGGGCACACATAGTTACTTTTGTATTTCTTGATTTATTTTATTTTATTTTATTTATTGTGTTTAGGATGACGTTGGGTGGCAACGGGGCGGTGCGCTGAGCCCTGGGCTTACACTACACCCGCACCGCAGGAGACGTCAAGTTCGATCGATGATAAGGTTCAAAGGAATGGTGGGCCATTGATATAAAATGTATTTCAAACCAAAATGCGAGAAGATGCAGCCATCGGTTTTTCTTTTCGTTAATGGAACAATTAAACAAAGGACCAAAAATATAAGGGTCACCGCCTTGGTCGGAGTGGGCGCCACGTGACCACTGGGGGGCCTGCATTTCTTTGCGATTCGCGAGGAGACCGATCGGGCGGTTGTTGTGAGCCCACGTGGCGTACTGATGGGATTGTGACGTCACGCGGAGCTCTGTGGGGCTGGGGCACAGTATAATTTGCGTGGTGGCGAAGTGGGCTGTGGGCTGTGGTGGTGGAAGGTGGCGCAGAGGAGGGAAAGGCCCAGTGCTTTCCACAGCAGCACAGCCCGTTTAATAACACCGACACCTGTTACCGTCACAAAGGGATTTCGGTTCATGTGTGTGAGCCACACACATGCAATAAGAGAGCCAATTACTCAGTGACACGTGTATTAATTTTTTTATAATATATTATGTATGTGGGTGTCACATACATATTATAAGAGATTATAAGAGGCTTACTCTACGTGTCAATACGTGATTGACTCTCTTATTATATGTGGTGTGACTGACACACGTAAATCAAACCCGTCACAAAGATACTTTCTGCATACAATAACTGCTGTGGTAATTGTTTATTGCCCATAAAAGGAAAGAAAAACAGTAGTTGTAGTTATTTTTTTTGTGACTCAAACTCTTTGCCGCTGGTTTAGGGTTTTCATTGATGATGAAGGGATAACTGCCAGGTCATCCAGCTTAAGAAGGTGGTCAGGGAGTACTTGGTACTTTCTCCTTTCTCTCCGTCCACGTGACGCAAGCACCACCGGCCCACTGTTTCCAGTCACCCTCAACCTGACGTCACCCTCCCATGTGATCCCCGCTCTCTCCCCACCCTCCCTTTTTAATATTTATAAATCCCCCCCCCCTCTCTCATTCATTGCTGTCTCCACTCTCCGCTCTCTCTCTCTCTCTCTCTACAACCGCCGTCGTCGCCGATGCAAGGCCTCCGCTGCCGCCCGCCCCCCAGCGGCGCCGCCGTAGCCGACCCCGACGCCATCTCCGCCGCCAAGCGCCACCCGTCGCCGCTGTCGATCGACGCCGCGGAGCCACCGGAGAAGCGGATCGAGCGACTGATCAACGAGAACCAGTCGTCATCTTCTCCCGCCGGGCCTGCTGCATGTGCCACGTCATGAAGCGGCTGCTCGTCACGGTGGGGGCCCACCCCACCGTCATCGAGCTCGAGGAGGCGGAGGAGGCCGCGGCCGCAGCGGCCGCCGGGGGCATGATCGGGATGCCGGCGGTGTTCATAGGCGGCGCCGCCGTCGGGGGGCTGGAGGGGCTGATGGCGCTCCACCTCAGCGGGAGGCTGGTGCCCAGGCTCAGGGAGGTCGGGGCGCTATGGGACTGATGATCAATTTGTAAAAATTTAGGGCCTGTCTGTAATTTCCGAATTATCTAAGGTGCTGCTTGGTACTTTCTTTTCTTTTATTTGCTGTTTTCTTCACTTTTTTTCTTTCTTTTTGGATTGGAGAGCTCCCGTGTGCGATTGTAAATACAAAATCGAGGAAAGAAAATTAAATTATTACTCTCTTTTTATTTTCTTTTCTTATGGTTTGCTCTTTATTTATTTTTTCTGATTCTTTATGTTAGATTAATTAATTATAAAATTTTCTGTATTACCACTTCCCTCATAAAAAACCCTGTATTTTCTTGTTGTGCACGCTAAAAATGTATTTTCCCCCTCCCTTTTTTTAGTAATACAGCAAAGGCCATAACTTAGACTTGAACCTAAAGTAGTGATTTTTAATTTTTCAAACGTAAATAAATATAGAGCAATTTTAGGATTATATGCATGTACATTAAATTACAACATTATATATCCTTATTTTAATTTTTGAGGAATTATATATATTATTGAATTTCCTTAAAATTGCTTATTAGTTTATTAGTTATTTATCTTGGGTTGGTCATATGATTAGCTAGCATATGCAGAGGTTTTCTGAAATTATGATGATCTAATTATGTAAATTTTTTATGTTAGTATCATTCAATAATTTCAAGCCTACTTATTTAAGAGGGAAACACAGAAAATACAGCTATATATTTTTGTCCTAGCCATGTACAACCCTTTATGTTAGTCTGGGGATTTATTTACTGGTCAAAAAATAAAAGTGAGTTGTGAGAAGTTTCAAGTTCAACTGCTTTGCAACTTAATTTAAGGGGAAAAAAAGATATAAAATATTAATTTTTAGTATAATTTTATGTATAAGTATGAAATATCTCAAGTAAAATAAGAAATAAGAAGAAGAAAATATTAATATTGATTTTTCTAGCATAATTTTAGGTTTATTTTTGATATAAAATAATTTTAATGTTTATGTATGAAATTTCTTAAGTTACCATTTTAGGGTAGGATGGTTAATTCAGTAGAAGTTTGTGGACTAATTTGTATATAATAATTGAGGAGAAAGAGACACCTCGTCATTTACGAAAGAGACTAAGGAATTATTATTGAATCTGGAATTAACTAACTTGTCTTCTTTCTTCTTGTTTTTTTGTAGGTCTTCATTTTCCTTTACAGAAGTCCATAGGCTGTCATAATATATGAAATTTGTTATTAATCCATTTAATCTTTACTAGTGACTCAGATTTCACTGGTAACTAACTAATAATGCTATTTTAATGATGCAATTAAACCACTAATTAGTCTAGAAAACACATAATTAATAGCTGCAATATTTCGGTTGCAATGTAGAATTCCAAAAAGAAAAATTATGTTGGAAACAATGAAGTGGTATGATTTGATTTGTTCATGCAAAAAGCTTTGGAGAAATAGAACTGAGTTTCTCTCTAGTAAAGATCATTGCCTTGATTACATATCCATCAATTGAGATGAGATATTAAAAATTTCTCTCTTATTTATCTTGTGATTTCTATTATAATTTTTCATTTCATTATAGATTATTATGACAAGGCAATGGTCTCTCCACTTCTCTTAAAAAGCAAAGAGGACCAAAATCACTTGAAATAACGCAATTAACAACTCTCTCTTTTTTTTATTCATCTTTTTCAATAATACTTTTCAAGATCTTACTTGCAAATGAAACGCACCCAATTATTCAACCATTTAACATGGTTAAGAAACAATTAACGAGTTAATCCTTAACTTCCTCTGACTTGGTAAAATATGGCAGAAAGTATTTACTATTTCAATTGTGATCAGGGAAAAGTGAGAGACAAAGCTAATCAAATTTAGGTTTTTAATTCTTTTCTATAAAAAAAAGAAGAAGAAAGTACTGCTTTGTTCTTACTCTTTGTTTTCTTCTAATCGAAACACCACTACTTGAAAGCTAAGGGGCCTGAAAAGAATAATACAGTCAATGGGAGGGACCAATCACAAATTTCCTTAAAAGAAAAATGTTGTCATCAATTTAATACTAGGATATAAAATGAAAAGATAATGTGGGTAAAAGGATAGATGAATATTAAATCTAAGGGAGGGGTCATGTTACGTTTTGGGGAGCTTTTTTTTTCCTCCTCCTTCTTATTATTTTAATTAATAATAATCGTGATGATGCCCTTAAAAATTTTTTAATCTGAGTTTAAGATTAATTTAATGTCACCCAATTCTGGAGTTGGTTCAAGGTTTTGACTGTAGTGATGCTTTGCCTTTGAGCTTTGCAACCCCTTTGGATCTGTTGTTTTGTTTTGAACATAGGAGGAGTCATCAATCCAGGCATCATGGGATGGCATTTGACATGATTAATTTTTGGATAAAAGTGCAGCATTATTTGTCTGCAGTTTTTAATAGTACATCAGTATCAAATTTGTGCTTATTTAGTTAAAAATTAAGGAGAAAATTGCTTGGGGGGAGAGAGATTTTACCATTTCATTTTTTTTTATAGCGGAAATTCGAAGAAATTGCTCTGTAATATAAGAGACAGAGAGAGCGTGGAAGAGTATTGTAGCAATCGTTATCGTATGAGAAGAGGAAGAGCGTCATCATTGGGTAGCTTTTCCTCCCAAGAAAAAAATTGTACAAAGAGACAAGTAGTTCCTTGTCTAGAGAACGATACGCGCATGTTTTTGACAACGAGAGTTATGGTAAGAGTAATGCTAACTCTTCATACAGACTTCCAACTCATCAAATAAAAGTAGTAGTAGTAACAGTAATAATAATAACGACAAGCCATAAACTCTTCATATAGACTTCCAATTTATCGTGTGAAAGCAGGTTAGTCTACCAGTAACGCTCTTCACTTCTAGTGAGGGTGATTCCACGGTCGGCTGAAGCATTCGTTCTATTCTTGATCAATAAAGTAATGATAGTAACAGTAGTAGTAATAATAATGACTTGCATATGACAATGTCTGATGCACTCAAAGGGCCCAACGATTGAGAACATCCAAAACTTTTCTCACATACATGTTGTAATATGATTTGCCTGCTGATATTGCTGCCACTGTTGTTGACAATGAAGCTACAGTGCAGTGCTTTGTGTTGTGGTGAAGCAGCTGCACTGTTCCACAACTGCTTGGTTGCTTTCATGCATGACTGTTTGATTTGTGCCACAATAGTCTTAATGGTCCATTCCAATAGCCATACAGCAGCAGCAAGCTGAGATTCTCTGCATCAAAAGCTTGGACAATCTCCTCAGTGAATAAAAAGCCTATATGAATGCGTTCCACATGTAAAATTTCGACAAATATGTTCATATAATGCTAGTTCTATTAGCTGTATTGTATGTAGAACAGGTAATGCAAGGAATGCATAGTAACAAACTTGTCGTTCATCCAACATGCGTGGATCACATCTAAGACAACAATAACGTACAGAAAACGGTCAGTTACAGAGCTTACTTAGGGTACTCAGACTCTGGGTCTTGTGTTTGATTATGGGGAGCCTCTGACTGATGAGGTTTGGATCGCCGTATGCAGCAGAATCAGAAGGGAAGCCTTTCTGCGTATTAACAAGATCGATAGAAAATAAATTACCGCATGGTAGAGGAATGACACCCGTACTTTTGCTACCAGATCTATATATAACTACCAGATCTATATATTAACAAATACATGAACTGGTACTTGATCCGTCCCTATACGTCTATGCTTTATGCCAATATAACATACATGTACTCTACTATCTCAACAGAGAAAAAGAAAGGCATATAACATAAATTCTGGAAATGTGCGGTAACTAGCTCGACCACATATGCACAATAAGATATTAATCTTGCAAGAGGGTGTGCATGAACTTACAGCAGATAAACTCTGGATGGTTGCTTCTCGCCAGCAGCTCTCGCGAAGAACGATGGGTTTAGCATTGCCATCACTAAAAGCACAATATATTCGAGTATCCCTTAGTCTCATCAGCATTCCATCTACCCTAAGCTGCAGAAAAAGCTTAATTAATGACTAAAACTCCATGAGTGGCAAGTGTATGGTTCATATTGCAGAGTTACCTTGAAAAAGAAACAACTGAAATCAATATAATAAGACTGGAAGGCAGAACTGGCAAAATATCTTAGGCGTGAAGACCCAGTTATGTTCTAAATATTTATTCTCCCAGTCTACACCGGACAACACTAACTCGGACCTAATTAAAAATATTAGATAGCATAAATGAGTGGGAATGCACATATAAAGATAGTTAATAAACTCACCCAGAAGCGAAGTAGAAGAAACCAACAACTTGGCATCACCCTCTGCAATAATATTATGGTAGAAGCCAACATCAGTGAAACTTCTGCAGCAAAAGGACAAACTAACAATTCAATAATTCTAAGTAAGACTGGACTTACAACTTTTACAGTCAAAAGTGATACTCCATTGTCAGCCAATTCATCTTCATACAAATCACCTAGAAGAAATATTGATTGAACCAAGTAAAGGTCAACATAATAAAAAGAGAAGAAACAGTTTTTTTTTCAAACGTACATAACAAGGTATCCAACCTCATCATAAAAAAGTATGGGTTCTTTTGCTGATAGTGTAGCCAAATCAATTTGTTCATCACAGTCCTCCCAATGGAGATCGGAAAATGCATTTTCGGAAGCTACCTGCATTTGAGAGTAGCATTAAAAGACAATACAGAAACAACTCATACAAGTATAATGTTGTTTAGTTACTCAGTCCACTGTTATGCGCACACATGGAACAGTTTGCCTCATTTATTTCCTGAAGAGAGATGGCTTTTTTTATTTTCTTCCATGAAATTAGCTATCTTAGTTGGAAATATGTGTATCTTACCAAGTCTTCCAGACACCATCCTAGACTAGGAATTCGAATAAACTGTTACTTGGTAGCAGAAGAAAAAACTGCATTTTTTTTTCTTTTTTGGTATTAACGGTACCGACCATGTATTTGGTCTACTAAAGTTGTAACTCATGACCTGATGCCCAACTGGCACAGCCCTCTGCTAAGTTGTTGGGAACTGTGAGGTCAGCTAACCAAGAGTTCTACAGCAATGTGGATATTTTGGTCATAGTTGCCTTGAACGGGCATTTGCAACCCACTCACGGACGATAGAGTCCCTTTCCCAGGAAGTCATAAGAAATGGTCAATTCTTCTGTTGGGCTTCTGTTCTATCAGATAAGCACCCAACTCAAAGGAGGGGGGCTTGAATGATGATTTACAATTAGCAATTTAAAAGAACAATCATGGTGCATCATCTCATGGCCCATCAACCATAGAAGACTGGCACAAAGAACACAAAAATATCTACAAGACATAAATGTTATGCCACTCTGATACTACAACAACAACTAAGCATTTATCCCAAGTATTTGGGGGTAGGCTACATGAACTAAAAGAGAATTATGCCAATTAGGCACATGGATCAGCTTTTTCCACTCATTCCTATCGAGCAATATGCCTTCATTAAGACATTTAGCCTCTATATCTTGTCGTATCACCTCCATCCATACTTTTTTCGGCTTCCCCTTCGTTCTTTTAACTTGCCCTAAGTTGATAAACTCTACTTGTCAAACTGGCGCATCTGTAAGTCTACGTCGCAGATGACTAAACCATCGTAGGTGGTTTTCTCTCATCTTCTCTTCTATAGGGGCTACACATATCATAGTAAGATATCCTCGTTTTCACATTACTTCTTCTCGTGTTACCACACATCCAACGAAACATGCGCATCTCTGTTACACTCATCTTCTGGGCATGATATCTCTTTATAATCTGACATTCAGTGACATATACAAAGCTGGCTAATAGCAGTCTGATAAAACTTTTCCTTCAGCCATAATGAGATATTACGATCGTATAAAACTCTTTTTACGCTCATCCATTTCAACCAGCTGGCTTGCATCTTATGGTTGACATCACTATTAATCGCCCCATCTTTTCGCATAATAGAACCCAAGGACCTAAACTGACTGCTTATCGGTATCCCTTACCCGTCTAGTGTCACAATATTATAATCTCGGATCCTCTGATTAATGAATTTACACTCCATATACTCTGTTTTAGACCTACTTATCTAAAACCTCGAGATTCTAGACTTTACCTCCATAACTCCAATTTGACATTTACCCCAGTTCTCGTCTAATTGATTAGGATAATATCATCAGCAAATAACATACACACGGTATCCCATCCTGAATAGTTTTTAGTAAACTCATCCATCACTATGACAAATAAGAATGGATTCAATATAAATCCTTGATGCAATCCAATTGTGATCGAAAAATCACTTGTTAGACCTCCACAAGTTCTGATATTCACCTCTACTCCATCGTACATGTCCTTAATTATGCCAATATATTTGCTGGGAACTCCCTTCTTCATCAATATCCATCATAATACCTTTCTTGGCACCTTATCATAAGTTTTTTCTAAATAAAAAAAGACCATATGCAAATTTTTACTTCTAAATCGCTTTATAAGTTGACAAAGCAATGAATAGTCTGTCACCAAACGCCCCGATATGAACCCAACCAGGTTCTCTGATATTTTCACATTATGCCTTAACATGTGTTCAATACCCTTTCCAAAAGCTTCATGTGTGGCACATAAGTTTTATTCCACGGTATTTTGAACAACTCTGAATATCACCCTTGTTCTTGTAGAGAGGTATTAGGGTACTCTTCCTCCACTCATTTGACATCTTTTTAGTTAGTCGGATCTTGCTAAAGAGGTTTGTCATCCATCTCACACTGACCTCTCCTGGGCACCTCCATATCTCCATAGAAATTCCATCCGGGCCAACAACTTTTCTCGATTAATCTTCTTCAATGCCTCTTTAACTTCAGATTCGCTAATTCTGTGCATAAAATTACGGATCATATCCTGACACTGAATGGTAAAGTCACCCAATCTTGAGTAATCTTTTGAGTCACGCCACTCTGACACTGGAGTGAGGAAATTCCTTGTCATCATATCGTACGAAGTCTTTCAAGTTTCACTTACTATGGATCATGATGTAACAGAATATTCAGACATAGTTTTAATGTAGGAATTAAGAAAAGTATGACAGCTTTCCAAGGACACTTGACAAAACCATGCTTGCTTATGTCATCATATGCTACTAGTATAAAAGTCTTTCAAGTTTTACTTACTATGAATCATAATGTAACAGATTTTAACATACGAGTTACTATAGGAATTAACAAAAGCTATGACATCTTTCCAAGGACACTTGACCAGATCAGTGCTTGCTTTACGTCAGGGAAGCCCCCCCCCCCCCCCCCCCCCCCCCCCCCAAAAAAAAAAAAAAAAAAAAAAAACCTTTTTTTCCGATATGGGGTTTATAAGCCGACCAATTTGCCCATATGAGGTTTATAAGTGGAACAATTAGATCACAAGATTCAGATATTGATGGTTGGAAGCTTTTTTTTTTTTTTTTTTGGGCATGTGTGTGTGCACGCATGGGCGTCTGCATTTGTTTGGTTGTTTGGTTGTTCTTGGATGGCCATTCTCTCTGTCAGGTAAAAATGAAGTGTTGAATTTTGAGAGAGATAGCAAGAAGATACGTAGAACTTTAAATTTGAGCAATTTCTATTCGGAAGCAGCAGCCCGGTGTAAATTTCTAGACTCAGTATAAGGGCAATGGACATCCAATTTTGATTTAAGAGAGGCAAAGGACAGCCACTATTAACTTTTATCGATGATTTTCCTCCATGAAAATGTATGATTATTATAGAAGATTCCAAGCAAAAGATTTGAAAACCATGGAGATAAAAGGTGTCTCCAGAGAGAGCCTTCATGAAGCCATCAAGATGATGTCTATAAGTCCTATCATTCAAAAAATTTCAGTTTACGCACAATATTATTCATAGTTCTTCAAACATTTCTTATGTCTTTATATAGTTTAAAACTTTAAATCCTTGCTAGTTCTAACAATATGCACTTGTCCACATCATTCTATTCCATAGACCCAAAGATTAAAGCAGTATAGCTCCAGTGATCCAATGAAACATAAGCTGACATTGGTTGGCACACAATGGTGATGTCTGGAAACCTCACAATCTTCTTTTGAACATCCTTCGGTCATTCTTAGTTTGATCTAATATAATATAATTTCACATCATTTCACCAATTTATATAGAAAATGGATTCGTAGCATGACCCCAAAAATTTGGGACAAGGGCTTTGTTGTTGTTGTCATGTTGTATACAGAAAGGCAAGTCTGCTAACGTATATGGCTCTATCAAAAGATTATCCAAGACAAATTACAATGATAGAGAATTCAGCTGAGCCAATAAAAGAACATTTGATTATATTAACATGTAGGTTTTCCATAATGCAAGTAAAGGATCAAGATGCAAGACGGCTTTTCTATTAGATCTTAGCAAGCCGAAGTATATCAGGAGCAGGGATTCACATCATACCTTCTCTTATACTTCATAAGATATTGATGATTCCAAACTAAAATATATAGTATAATTTAAAGAAAATACTTAGGAGACAAGACTCAAACCTTTCCTTGATTCATTTCAATTGCCTCGCTGCCACAATAAGGTGTGGTGAATGTATAGTCATAATCGAGTACCACTTGCTGGAACAATTTGCTGAAAGAAAAGAATCATAAATAAGATTATATCCTATTCTCATCGAGTACAACCACTACACAAATTATAACGAAGAAACTGGTAACAAAAAGATCCTTTACCAAAGGCACATTAATACCAAATAACAAAATAAAATGCCTCATAAGGGGGGAGAAATATGATCGCCGTGACGAGTTATCTAGAAGGCCTCTAATTTTAAGAGTGGCTTCCAGAGAGCAGCTGGGTAAAATCAATATAATAATTCTATGTACTATATTGAGACCTTGACACAATAACATGAGAAGCTGGTTCAAAGTGTATCTTCTTTATGCCAAAAGAGTAGAATGGCTTATGCTGCTAATATTTCCAGTATTCATAAAAATTAATAACTAAACCTAATTAATGCAACATGTTACTGAAGAATTATATGTGCAATATACCTTCTGAATTTCCATTTGCTGCTGCAGGGACTTCGACTGGTGGTAGTGCCTCCTGCTTCCATCCCTTTAGAGCATCAAATGCATTGAAATGTATTCTAACACCACTATTCACATGTAAAAGACAAGAGAGCTCTCTCCAAAAACCATCTCAGGTAAGTGTAATGTTCCAAGTTTTTCTTCCACCTGAAGAAATATAAAGTAACTTAATTAGCCTAGGGACCACTAGAATATAGATAGGTCATCCAATGTGAATGTTATCACTCTGGTCAAATATCCCATCTGTTGTCTATGATCTATGAATTATGAATATCACAAAAACGTTGATGCAAGGAACAGAAAAGGTATAAACTTGAATATTGTTAAAAAAAAAAAACCAATATCTTAAGCTTTACTGAATCATAGTTTGGCAGAAGATGACAAAACACCATATTCCATGTCTACCACATCTATAACACCATACCACATCTATAAAACACCATATTTCATCTCTACCACATCGGCAACATGTTCATCTGCAAAGAGTTTTAGCATATACTTTATTAACATAAGGGACCATCTACCACTTACATGCAAATAACTTCTGCCAGCAAATTCTATGGAAAGGGAAAAAAAAATTACAAAACAAAAAGGGAGGTAATAAAGCCAGTCATGAATTTTAATCATGCCACAAAGTGTAAGTGGCCCTTCAACCTGTCATCAGTCAAAAAATGAAGGAACCTATATATCACTCAAAAATCTCCTTCTCCCTATACCTGAATAATGAGTCCTTGGTTAAAGGAAGTTTACTAATTGCTACCACTGCTAATGCCACGTGTCGCCCTTTGCATTAGTGTTACTTTAACAGAAAAGCAACCTTCAGCACTAGATAACTTAGTTGGCAAGAGGGTTTAAAGCTCACCTAGTTTACGTTCAAGCAATAAGGGAGCACTCACAAAAAAAAAATTTAAGATTAGTCCCCAAGGAAGAAAAGATAATGTCAAATATAGGTGATCATTTTCATTCTCAGGTGCAAAGTACAAAATAAAGCCAAGAAGACTGACACGGTTTATTTATGTTTTTTCAAGGCTTCAAAACATGTACAAGGAGGCAAACCTACAAATATTAGCTGCAGGCCACCACAGTCAACATGGAAAATTGGATTTACACAATTCTCTCTCATAAACTGCACTTTTTTTTTAATTTATTTAGGGTGGGTGGGAATTGGTTGGGGTTTGGGTTTTGTTTTTTTTTTTTTTTGTTTTTTTAATATATATTTTGAGGAGGGGGTATATCTTTCTGTGGAAATACACTATTGGCCATTGGTTGGATATTAAGCTTCCAACATTTTTAGAAAAGTAAATAAGAAAGGTACTTTCTGTAAAAGAATTGTACTTGGTATTGCCTTATTTCTTCTTCCCCTCCCTTCTCCGAGCCCAGAGTAATAGATTCCTGATTTTGTTCTCAATTTAGGCTGGGCATGATTCCACCCTAGACTAACTTGTCTCAAACCATATACCCAGGTACAAACATCTAATCATATAATGTGGCTCACCATCTGCCCTAGACGCAACTTGCCGCAATCATAAACATCTAAGAATATAATGAGAATGATACATTGTGTTAGTAATTAGATATGTGCCCTTATAAGTATATAGGTCTTATTGATTACTTACAGTACTACTACTATTCTTCTCGCATGACACCTAGAACTTTAGTTGCACTTTGTTAGAGAGAGAGAAGAGAGAGAGAGAGAGAGAGAGAGAGAGTACATGCATACATCTCTAACTATATAACCCGAGAGAGGGTTTGCAGCCAGCCGATTTCACGCGCGTGGCAAGCTGGCTGCAGTTGTTTTCTTTTTTTCGTGAGTGCGGGCCCACGCAAACGCACAGTTCTAGCGAGAATCTCTTGCATCCACACGGATCGTACATTACATATGATGTGAAAATTCACGAGAACATCTCATGACGAAGAAATTTAAGGTGGACCTCCAACAGTGGGGCCCATCCTTATAATCATTATTTTAAAATTTTAATGTAATATTTACACAAAATTATTTCTTAGTACATTTATTTGTACATAAATTAAGTACGTGTATTCATACAATATGATTTAAATACATTTTTATATTCAAAAAATCATTTTTTTTGTTTTTGTGAGCACGGGCCCCACACGAGCACATATTTCTAGCGGGCGTTTTTTGCATCCGCATGGGTAGTACATTACATATGCAAGCATAACTCTAAGAGAACATCTCATGACGAAGAAATTTAGGTGGGCCTCCTAATCGAGGGGACCATCCTTATAATCATTATTTTTTAAAACATTTAATGTTATATATGCAAAAAAAGTTTTTCTTAGTATATTTATTTGCACAGTAATTAAGTGTGTGTATTCATAACTATAAGATTTAAAGACATTTTTATATTCAAAGAATCTTACTAACTATTGAGACTACGTTTTGGACTCAAATAAACTCAAAAAAGGGTGAAATGAGAGGTCTTTCCTAATTTCCAATATTTGGATATATTGGAAAGGAGAAAATTCATTTACCACAAAATAATATCATAGCTATGCCTTTAATACAAAGCAAATTATAAAACTAATACTAAAACAAATATTAGTGCATATATGCATTCTATGCATTGAATTATTTCAAATTTAGAAGATATATTCGATTTACTTTTTTATCACAGATGCTACCAATAAACCTAAATTCACACTATACACATGGATAATTAAGTTCATTAAATTCTTCATGTCTTTACCCTTTAAAAAGTAAGATTTATTTTGAGGTTAATACCTGATTCAGTCATAAAGGATGGAGATTGAATATTGCATAAAATGTTAACCATGCTTTCATCACGCCACCATCTACAATCACTAATCACTCGAGAAAAAGGAACAAAATATAAGGCACAAAAAGACTATAGAGCTTAATCTCCTATGTATAATACTTTCATTAAAAAAAAAACTCCTCAGAAAATAGCATAGCAATAATATGAAATGTCTAAAAATTTATTCTATGATATTATCTTTGTGTATTTTTTTTTACTATTTCGCGTAACACCCGTTTATAAAGCTAAATTAATTTATAGTATGACATAAATATTGTTTATTTTTATCCTTTCTAAGCCTCCAATTCACAAAATTTGTTCATTTTTATTTTTAAGTGCGCGTGCATTTGCACGTGCTAGAAGACTAGTATATTAACATAAAGTATCTATCATTCATTTAAAGAGGATTTAAGTCTGATAACTAATTGTAGCACGTACCTTCTAGAACTCTAGAAGCATTCTGTGACCATGCATGCATCCCTCCACCCAACCATACATCCATCTCTACATACATAGAGAGGGAGAGGAAGAGATGTCTGAGACTTTCTAAAGTTTAGTTGTGTCCTTTATAACCAACTAGAAACTAGACTTTGACAAGGTGGTGGTGGGGGGTGGGGTGTGTGTGTGTGCGCGCGCGCGCGCGTGTGTGTGTGTGAGAGAGAGAGAGAGAGAGAGAGACTATGCTATGGTTGGTAGGATTGTTTATAGAACGTCAAATATAGGTGGGAAGAACAAGATAAATGAAAAAAAGGTTGTTAATAAAAAAAAAAGAAGAAAATGGTAAATGAAGGAGAAAGGTGTGAGAAACATCTGAGTAATATTGAAGTGCAAAATTTTTCGGAGTACACGGTGTTTTTCCATTGCTTGGGCCTGCAACTTGAGATTTAAATGGATCGAAATATGGTATGGCTTGGTTAGCTCTAATGAGGAAAAATTAACTAAGATGAGTTTAATCCTAATACCCCGATCAGATTGTAGTAAACTCCGAGTCAAACCTAATTGAAGTAGATTCCATATACTGGTCCAGAGAGCTTGACATATGCATGTCATGGCATATTGGTATGTCACGTGAACAACAGTTTCTGCATATATGCAAATTGGGGTGTTTACTGACATTTTGAACTAATGGCCAACAGGGCCATCATTGTTTTGAGCCGATAACAAACCACATAACTCTATCAAGAACATAGTTGACTCCTCCAGAAGTTTTTTTTCCTAATGCATCAATGGGAGCCAAATAAACATGCATACAATGTGTCTAGGTGATTCAAGAGCCCATGAAAATCGAGCTCTCAATACAAGCAATTCATTCATATCCAACCCCGTGAAATTTATTAAACTAATGTTTATCTCTAATAGAGCACCTATATACCAATCTTCTATCTACTTTAACCCCAGTTATTTCTCCAACCATACTCCCACTATCCTCTTAACTTCAACTGCACAATAGAACCATCAACTTTTTCATCCCCTCTCAATGCCATGCACTTCCAATGCTCTCAACTGACTCAGGATAGAAAACCTTAAAATTCTTTAATGCATGCCCACTCCGCCCGTCCTCATCCGCAATTTCTGCAGCTAATAACCCAATACCCATTACCATGCAGCTATCACTCATTCATAAGTCCATAAACCTGATCATCATCCTCTGCTATTCAACTCTCTGTGTAATACCCTTGACTTTTGTACGCACTAATGAAATAATTAGTAACTTAACTACTTATGTAACAAATGTTTAATTGAAAATGATGATTAATAACATATAGGTTGTTGAAGAATCTAGAAGGTTTTTAACACTTTGATTCATGGATCCCTTTGATTTTTGGTCACATTTGCAAGAAAAGGCAAAGTTAGGGGACTTATTTGCATATATTCCAAACCATGGGAACAATTTAAATTATAATAAGAAGTTAGAGAGTCAAAATGTCATATGAGTCCGTAAAGGGACTGTAGAGAAATAGAAACCCTAGAAAGGAATTGTATTCTTAACATAAGAGAAGGTACAAAGTATATATAAAATATAAGGTGGGTATATGCGTAACAACCCAATAACCCAATACTAATAACTAATCTTAACACTCCCCTTCCAGCTGGAGCATAGAGATCTAACATGCCTAACTTGTTACATAAATTAGAAAACACCTGAGGTGAGACAGTTTTGATAAGGAGATCAGCCAACTGCTTCGAAGACGGTGTGAACTGAAACGTAATCACCTTCTTTGTCCAAACTTCTCTGACAAAATGACAGTCAATCTCAATGTGTTTGGTTCTTTCATGAAATACATGATTCTGAACAACATAAATAGCAGACTGATTATCACAATGCACAAGCATGGGCCCAGGCTGTCGAAACCAAGCTCCATCAGTAAATTTTTTAACCACACCATCTTGCATGTCGTATGAGCCATAGCTCTATACTCACCTTCTGCACTCGAACGAGACACATCATCCTAATTTTTGCTCCTCAAAGTTTCCAAATTTTCTCCAACAAAGGTGCAATACTCAGTACTAGACTTTCTGTCTTCTCAATCACCAGCATATGCTGAATCCGAATATCTAGAAATACGTACATGCTCATGTTATCTGTACACCAACCCTTTTCCTGAACAACTCTTGATGTAAGCAATAACTCTTATCGCAGCTAGCCAATGAGTCTTTCTGAGCTGATGCATGAATCTACTTAGTACCCCTATAACAAAGGTTATGTCTGGCCTAATAACCGTGAGATATATCAACTTTCCAATCAATTTTTTATATCTTCTTGGATCATCAAGTGCATGACTGACATCAAACCATAAATCCACATTGGCTTTTATTGGAGTGGTAGCAAGCTTGCATCCCAAAAGACTTGCTTTCTCAAGAAGATCCAGAGCATACTTTCGCTAGAAGAGAAGTATATTGTGTTTTGATGTACAACTTCAATTCCCAAAAAGTATTTTAGACGTCCTACGTCCTTGTCACAAAATGACACTTAAGATACTGCTTAGTCTCCAATAACTCAGCTGAATCACTACCAGTCAGCAAAGTATCATCAGCATAAATAGTCAGAACTACGACGCCAGACTTTGTGCGGTGAACGAAGACATAGTAATCTGAATGACACCAGTGAAATCTAATAATAAAAATGGTAAGGCTGAACTTCTCAAACCACGCCCTTGGACAAACTTTTATTCCCCCTTGAGCAACATAACCTGGGGGTTGCTCTATATAAACTCCCTCCTAAAGATCCACATACAAGAAAGTGTTAACATCCACTTGGAACAATGACCATGACAGGTTAATAGTAATGGAGAACAGAACTCTGACAGAATTCATCCTGGTAACTGGGGAGAATGTCTCAAAATAATCGGTGCCATATGTCTGAGTATAACCTTTGGCCACAAGCCTGACCTTATATCTATCCATAGATCAATCTGGGCGGTACTTTAAAGTAAAGACCCAGCAACAGTCAACAATAACAATATCTGTTGGTGCCGAAATCAACTCCCAAGTTTCTCTAAAAGTAAGAGTTTCCATCTCATCCATAGCCTGCTTCCAGGCAGGTACCAAATAAAGCCTCTATATAAGACCTGGGTATAGACTCAGAAGACAATAATAGGGCAAACTGACGAAAAGTGGGGTAAAGATGATTATAAAAAATGAAATTAAAAATAGGATGATCAGTGCAAGACCTTTTATCTTTTCGAAGGGCAATAGGAATATCAAGATCAGAAGGAGATGTTGATGGTAGAGGAGGACCGTCTACTAGAGAGTGGATAGTCGAAACTGGTTCGGAGGTAGGAACTTTTGGGAAATGAACGTAGACGTATCTGAAATCCCGAACTGGCTTGGTTGCAGGGGGTCCTGACTTTCAACTGGCGGTACAAACGAAGAAACAGTAGAAGCAAGTGTAAGAAGCGGCACAATCGGTGACGAAGGAACGGTCTCAGATATAGTGATTGGAACCTGTGGAGAGAAATATAGAACAGACTCAAAGAATGTAACATCAGCAGACACCAAATATTTCTTGGTAAAGGGATATAGCACCGATATCTTTTTGCGTTCTAGAATATGCAACAAAGACACATTTTATGAATCTGGGAGATAACTTGTCTAGCTCAGGAGACAAGTCCTGAACAAAACAAATGCAGCTGTAGCACGGGAAGTCATGGAGAAAGGTGTTCTGTTAGGAAATAGACAAGAAAAGGGAGATTTTTTTATCGAGAACAGAAGAGGGCATTCTAATAATCAGATGACAAGCACTTAACACAGCATCAGACCATAAATATTTTGGGACACTCATATGAATCATTATGGTTCTAGCGATATCCAGAATTTGTCTATGTTTGCGTTCAGAAACTCCATTTTGCTGGGATGTATGAGAGCAAGAGGTCTGATGAAATCCCATTTTAGAACAAACAATAAATACATCTTTTTTAACATGCTCCAAAGCATTATCAGTATGAAGCACACGAATTGAAGTAGAAAACTAATTTTTATTTCATTAAAGAAAAGTTCAATTATACTATAGACTTCTGACCTCTCTTTCAGAGATACAACCACGTTATGCGAAAGAAGTCATCAATAAGAGTAAAAAATATCTAAAACTCTTAATGGAGGGTACACGACTAGGACCCCGACATCAGAATGGACCAACTCAAATGCAGAACTACTACGATTATTGACTCGACTCTGAAAGATAGCACGATGATGCTTACCTAACTTACAAGACTCACAACCTAAAGAAAAAATAGAAAACTCAACAAGATAAACAAACCAAAACTTTTGTACCAAGGATGACCCAAACGTCAGTGTCAAAGTAAAACTGGATCAGACTGACTTGCAACCAAGCCTAGGGGTCACTCGATCGTTCAAATAGTGTATGTCTTCTCGCTCATGCCCCAACCAATCCTCTTCCCAGTCGACGGGTCCTGAAAACAACAATAAGAGAGAAAAAAATTATTTTATAGTTATTATGTTTAATAAACTAGCTGATAGATAAGAGACTAACAGGAAATCATGAAACATATAGGACATCAGTAAGGATCAATGATGGAGTAATTTTAACTACTCATTCCCTAACATAGGAGAATGGGTACTATCAGCAATTTTAACAGAGGGTAGACACGTGACAAATTTAATAAAACAAACTCTTATTTAGTACCTGTTATATGGGATGAGGCTCCTGAGTAATATCCAGGGCTTTTAAGGAGAGGCAATATAAGTATGCATACCTGAAGCAAATGCACGAGTCGTTGGAAGATCGTTCTGAGAGACTCTAGCTGTCGGAGACTATCATACTCCTCCTGCGATAGTACAATCATGGAAGAGCCAGAAATAGCAGATGAATTCTGAGGAATACCACACGGGGCAGGAAAACTAGAATCAGATAGTTGTGCCCACTCAGAATGTCCAAATTTCTCCCATCACTTTTCGGAGATGTAATTGCTACGTCCATAATGCCTACATTTCAGGGGGCCTTTCTCAAAGGCACTCTGTCGGCCAAGATCAACGTCCACCTTGAACGAATCAATGTCCTTATTCTCCAAAATCGCGGACACAACCACGACCTCTGCTACGACCGGAAATCATGGCAGAATGCTCAATGGATAGTGCAGATGAAGCCTTGGATCCAGTAAAGACCCGCATAACTCTCGAGAAGGTGGCAGTCAATACGGGAATACTATCTTCTCGCAGAATCTGACCCCGCACTGGGATTGTAGTGTAGGATTCAAGCCAGATAAAAACTTCGATACCTTGAGATCCTGACGATATCCTCTCAGTGTTGCCGCATCAGTAACAGCAGGTTGATGTATCTTTAACTCATCAATAAGATCCTTAAGTTTGCCATAGAACTCAGGTACAGATCTGTCTCCCTGTTTGAGCTCAAACAGGCACTCATAAATCTCAAACACCCTCGAGGGTTCTTCTCATTATCATACATCACCTTTAGTGTATCCCACATCTCCTAAACGGTAGTCAAGAACGTAACACTACCACTAATTTTTTCCTCTAGACTGTTGAAAAGCCATGTCATCTAAATAAACTCTAGTAAGTCAGGTCACATAAGTAGGATCTGAAGTAGCAGGTGGATCTTGAAGGAGGTGAGCCAATTTGTTTTGAGCACCAATGAATATACGGAATACCTGCGCCCATAACAAGTAGTTAGATCCATTCAACTTTACCGTAATCCCCAACATTGTCTTGAGAATAGAAGTCTCAACCATCAGAGAGTTCATAGGGGAGGAGGAACTTGTAACCCAAATATAGTAGCCAGTAGATAGATCACCAAAAATCAGACAGTAGTAGCAGGAAATAGCCAGTAAGAAAGAGAAACAAGCAACTTAGTTACCAGATAGAGGCATAGATAGTTAGAATTGCATCAAGGAAACAATTTCTCAGCCTGAAATAGCCAGATCAGATGTAAAAAATCTGATTTTTAAGCAGTAAACAGATCAGATCTTACCAGAGAAGTCTTGTAGAGCATCCCAATAGCCAGATCAGCACAAAAGAGATAGTTTGCAGCCTGAAATAGCCAGATCAGATTGATAAATCTGATTCATTTAGCAGCAAACGCACTAAATCTCAGATTGGAGCCTCTGCAGATGCCTTGCAGAGGTTCGGTGAAGCTCTGTGGTGCCCTTGGAGCCTCTGCAGAGCTTCGGTGGATCCTGCAGAGCTTCTAGAGGCTCTGCAGATGCTTGGTGGGGCTTCAGCAGAAATCTGCAGAGCTTCTGGAGGCTAGTGGATGCTCTGCAGATGATCGGCAGGGCTTCAGAGGCTTCTGGATGCCCACAGATGCTCGGCAGGGCTTCGGCAGATATCTGCAGAGCTTTGGCAGAAATCTGCAGAGCTTCTGGAGGCTCTGGATGCGGTGGAGGCTTAGGAGAAATACGTGGAGAAGCAAGAAGAGAAGGAAAGAGGGAGGCGGCACTTTAGGGTTAGGGTTTCCTATTGCTCTTATACTATGTAAATAAATAGAAACCCTAGAAAGGTATTGTATTCTTAACATAAGAGAAGGTACAAGGTATATATAGAAGACAACGTAGGTATATGGGTAACAACCCAATAACCCAATAATAATAACTAATCTTAACAGGGAGCTTGTAGCAACTTAAAATTTGAAAGAAAGAGAGCACGTAACACCATGCTAAGTGGAAAGTAAAGGGGGGATTGAGACCTAGCAAGTAGAGAAGGAGAGAATTATAGGAGAGGGAAAAGTGTTTAGCTGTAGTACTCTTGCTTTCTTCTTTAAAAAAAAAAAAAGGAAAGAAACAGAAAAGGAAGAAAAAGAAAAAAAGAGGAGAAAAGAAATTAGTGACCCCCTAATCCATATGATTTAGGATCCTACATATTTTCTCTTAATGACAGTCATGATGGTTTTATATGAGTATCTAGCTAGAGCACGAGTCTTTATGTTTTAACCACACGCATAAAGCTAGAGCATAAACAATTTGATTGATTGATATAGCATTCATCATAAAAGAAACTTTAACAGTAATTCTTATTGAATTATATATTTTTCCAATTAGATTCGTTCATTAGTCTCGTATGCTAATTAGATAGGTAACATTTGCTTCCTTCAAGTCACCAATTGATTCTTGCTAAATTATACCTAACTTTTTGGAATAAAGTCAATGCTTTGCTAGAGTGGTAGAAAATGATTCCAAACTTAAGATTCTTATAGTTAGGATTTATTTATGACTCTTCATATCTGCTAGTTATGCACTGGGTTTTGATAAATCTTGAGTGCCTAGTTTCTAATAAGTTGTTCTCTTTACTCATCAGGGAAATGATTTCAAAGGATGACATGAGTACAATGTAGAATTGTCCTTTTGAATCCAATGGATGAGTTATCATGGGTTTTCAGCGGTACAATCATTGTTTTAAATATCGGCCAATATACTGGTATATTGGCTGAGATACCAGTATTTTAGCCAAAACGATACGATAAATGTAAAATTTTATCGAACATCATTTTGGACCAATATGGGTCGATATATCGCCATGTGACCAATATATCGGCCGATATCCGAGATGAAAATATCTGAGATATCACCCCGAGATGTATTTGAAGAGGTTTTACAAAAAATAAGTATTCTCTATGAGTTTATGATCCTAAACTTACTTTAAGTAGTTTCATATAATTTATATAGACAATCACATGTATATTCTTCATCTGGTATGACGTCCGTATTTAATATCATATCGCGATATATCAACCGGTATCCGATATATAATTTTGTTGACTGATATATCACTGATACCCGATATTTAAAATACTGGGTACATTAAGCTTTCACATTTGTTCTTGAAATTTTGCATTGAAGTAATGGCTACTATACATTAGTATTATAAACTATATACCCTTGAATTTTCCACGAAAAGTAACTTTGTGTTGTTTATTTCTTCAATTAAGAATCTTGTAAGTAATATTAGTCTGCATCATTGATTCTCAACTATCAAGAGTCATGTGATTAATAGAAATTCTTGTTTTCTATCTTGCATGATTTTATGCATTGAATATGTACTTTTAGTATGTAAATGTATATGAACCGTTAATAATTGGATAAGTGGACAAACACCACCAATTGGCGTGGATATATTGTGATCATATGGACCCTTGGCCAGGCGGGTAAGGTAGTCCATGAGTATATTGGCTCCATCAAAAATGCTTGATGGGGATTTAGTTGCCTTAGAGGAGACGTCCTGGGAACATCAAAAATATTAGACTCGTGGATTGAGCGGACCAATTGAATTTTATTGGTGGGGTTATCGGACTTGTTCAGGTGAAACCAAAAGAATATTGGACCATTGGCTAAAGGATATGATGGTATATCAAATACTGATATCGTTATTCTATTATTGGCTCATTGATATATCGATATTGTTACTATTACAATGAACTATTAACATTGAGGCACCGTTTATTCTTATGACATTTACTATACATCACACTTACTTGAAATGCCTTGCCCAACTACCATGTTGATTTCATGTGATATGCACATCACTTGCTCAGACTCATGTCTTTCCTTTAGAAGACAATAATATGGCATTTGAATTAGATCAGAAAGTTTTAATGGGATTGTTAATATTATATCTTGTAAGCCTTCTTGATTTTCAAGAAAGTGGCAAATTCAGTCAAATCATCATGGGATTCTTTTGAGTAGCAAGAGTCATGGGTGACTGACTCTTCAAGGGGCTACAATCTCTGAACATCAAACATTGGTATTCTCAACTTTGTAGTTTGTAGTTTTCATTTAGTGTGAATAGTCTAGATGCGTATGTAAATATATGGATAATTAGCTAATGGATTCCAATGATTGTTTGGAGGTTGTATAAAGACTCTTTGTATTCAAGTTATGGTTTGGTGTGGATGTATAAAGGTTAGTTATGAAAAATATCTAATGAAGCATGATCCTATATGAGGTTTGATAATGATACTTATTGGGATGTTTATTTGGACAGAGAAATAAAATGGATCATGTGGGTAATATGATTTGCAATATCAATGTTCATGTCATATTATCTCAGCAACAGGTAAAATTTCAATAAATGCCTGTTTTACGATTGTGAAACCAAACAAGGGTATATAAGAGTGAATTTTATATCGATAGATCATATTGTTCACATCCTAAGATTTGAACCACCTCAAGTATTAGGGTGTGACACCCTCAAAGCACATAACCAACTCAGCAAAAACAGACAAAAGAGAAATAAAGAACGACAAAAGAACAACAGTAGCAAGAAGGTGAAGAACATAAAAAGAAAAGAAAGTGGGCCTTTGTCATTCTCTCTCTTCTAGAGTACCACATGAGCGAGAGAGAGAGAGAAGGATGGGAGGACAAGAGAAGAGACCCTTGCCTCCCCAAGTTTTGTCAAGTGTGTTCAGAGTTTGTATTGCAACCCCTCAACCCCTTCACAGTTCACATACGACTTCGACATTGCTAACACCAAGTATCACCATAGGCATCAACCAAGTCTATAACCATCACCGAGCACCATCACCGGCATCACCGAGCTGGTCTCAATGCCCATTAGATCTCTTTAACGAATTTTAGGCTTTTAGCACGCTGTAGATAATTTACAGGTCTTAATACCAGGAGATTTCTTAAGGTATTATAACACCCATGTGCTTCCTAAATGGGTTTTATGTGATTTTGTTAACGGGTCTTACTACCCATGAGATCTCTTAAATAGTTTCAATATCCATGCAAAAATTTGTTAACGGGTTTTAAATGCCCATAGATTTTATAACAGTTTTTAATAACTATAGATCTTGTTAGATCCAAGTATGCATGTGTTCCATAACGTTTTAATACCCATGATTTGGGCTACTAATAGGATCAGGAAGCTCGAGACACAACTCAAGATTGGCTTCTTAAACGCTCGTTCAGACTCGTTCAATAATCCAAATCAGCCAAGCTTGAAGAATAACTGAGAAGTGGCAAAACAAAATGACCAAGCTTAAGCATAATGAGGCCGGGCTCACGGCTCAGCTTGTTAATGGCTTGTATAGGTTTGAGTTGGCTTAGATTCAAACTTGATTCTTCATGAGATCGATAAGTTGGAATTGATGTAGGCTCCTAGGTTCAAATCAGTTTAGTTGGGTTTCTGACTGGCCTCCACTTTAACATTTCAATTGATATTGAGTCCAATACAATAATATTTCAGATTTATTTCCCTAAACAAAAGAATTTTTTTATTCCTAGTCTTATACATAAACATGTTTTTTGTCATTCTATCCAAAAGTGTTTCATACTCTTTTTCTCTCTCTTGCTTGTCACCAGAAGAACCTTAGTCCAAACAA
>JAVJIF010016748.1:0-94206 GCA_038442645.1 Agave tequilana | reverse complement strand
GGGTTAAGGAAATGGCTTGTCAGAGGTTTTGCTGTTAATGTGACAAGTCTGTGCTTATTTTGTCGGGGAAATAGACACAGGTAATTTTGTGATCCTACCATTCCGTGGGAGAAATTAGTATGAGATTTTGGAGGGAAGATGGGATCAGTCCATAGGATTTTTAGCAAACTTCAGCTATCACGGATTTAGCATGTCTTTACCAGCTATCGTTTGAGTTGAGCTAGCTATGCTATTTTTCTCAGCATGATGAATTGTCGAAGACTTATGTTGGACTTAAAAGCAACATTTTTCTCTATCCTTAGCCTTCAGAGGCATTGGATTTTTGATAGATAACTAGAGAAAGTAACACGGCTAAAATCGAAGTCTTGCACTTTGTCTCTTCTTCGATGTTTACATCTGTATCATGATGTAACCAGTGTTCGGTCGGCTCGGCAATGATCGACGTAATGTGATCCGTTGAAGAAAGAAGCTTTTCTTTGTACTCTTTCAAACATCTTGGATCTGAAAGTTTTGATCAGAGGGGTAATGTAAACCTGATTATGAGAAGAATCTAGTTAAGGATAGTGCTTCTTCAAGATCTGCCGTTGATCAGCATCATGAGCATATCGCTGTCTGGGGATAAGGCGGTATGCTCCATTCGAATAGACTGACTCTACTATAAATGGTCCTTCCCATTTAGGCTGGAATTTTTCTTTGGTCTTATTTGTCATCACCATGGGTCTTCTAACAACTAAAATAGGGTCACCTTTCTTGAAAGTCAGCTCATTGACTTTCTTGTTGAAGGCTCTGGTAATTTGAGCTTGAAAGCTCGATTTGTTGTTGAGCTTGCAGGCGTTTATCGTCCAAAGCTTCCAGCTCCTGGAGTCAAAGTTGATGCTTCTCCTCAATTGTCATCACCATTGCCAAGGCAACGTGTAGGGACGGGCATCTAGATTTCTATGGGGAGTACGACCTTACACCCATATACCAAAGAGAATGGTGTAGCTTTGTCGTGGTTCTCACTGTTGTGTTTTTAAGCCATAAGCATTCACCTAACTCATCATCCCAGTCGCTTTGGCTTTTCGAGACGAATTTCTTGAGAAGTTTCCCAATGGTCTTGTTGAAACTTCTGCAAGACCGTTAGCGGTTGGATAGTATCCTGATCTTGTTGCAGAATCTTTGGAAGGTTTGGCTGACGAACTGAGGCCCATTTCATGGACTATCCATCATGGCACACCAAAGTGGTAGACCACGTGATGTTTAATAAACTTGATCACGTCAATGTCTTTACCTCCCAAAAGTTATAGTTTCAGCCTATTTGGAGAAGTAATCGGTTATGGCTAAGATAACCGGTGTCCTTTGGATGAAGGTGGGCTGATAGGACCAACCACATCCATTCCCACATTTCAATGGTTAGGAAGAAGTTGTAGGCGAATATGTCCTGTGCTTGATGAATGTAGTCACCTGGATCTGACAGGCGTGGCATTACTTAGCATAAGCGATGGCATCAGGGATCATCTTTGGCCATTCGCAGTCTTTGGAGTCGATTTCTAAATTTTGGACCAGGTTGGTAAGCTCCGCACATACCATCATGAGCCTCTTTGAGTGTTTTAATGTGCCTCTTTATGAGACAAGCAACGGAGGGTAACACTCGTTCCCAGAATACGTACTTATCTGCGTATTCATTTTTTCAATCGTATTTTTTATTTTACTTCTTGTATTTGTTTTTGTTTTTGATTATTTATATGATCATTTTGCATTGGATCTGGGTTCGTGGACTCGGAGTCAGCCTTAGTCTGGACCGGGGACCCGATCCTAGTATATTGTTTGATTTAGTCTTTCCGGTAGTCTGATTTAACTGATTTCAGTTTCAAACACTGTTTTCCAATATTTTAGATTTCTTATAAATTTTCAGATTTTTTCTAAATTATTTTTAAAAACCCTAAAATGGGGATTAATAGGCACCGCAGGTTTATTCTCAGATTTTTAATTTATAAATAGATTCAAATTTTAAGAAAACGCTTTCACATATTTTCTTAGAATAATTTTTACTATCTTAATACATTTTTTAGAATTTTCAGAATTTATCAGATTTCGGCCAGATTTGGTGTCGACCGATATTGGCGGTCGATTTCAGAATTTTTAATTTGAAAATAATAAGAATTTTTTGAAACATATTTTACTTTGATTCTTAGAATATTATTCTTTATTTTTTAGAATTTTTACGGGTCGTCCCAAGATACTAGATTTTTCAGACGATTCCGGTATTTTTTCGAAAGATTTTTGCATTCGCAACTGAATCTAGGAATCTATCACTTAATTATTTCTACTTTTTCTTCCAATCAAATAATTTCTTTTTTCCTTTTTCTTTCCATTTGTTTCCTTCCACCATATTCTAAACATTCTCCATTCTTCCATTACCTTCTACACCTTTCCACCAAAATATCTCTTTCAAATATCCCAAACCACTCAATTACCCCCCTCCCATCACATGGCCGCCAAGGGCTACCTCACCCTCTCCATTTTACAAAAAAAACCCCTCCCTACATCCTTTTTCATCTCCTTCAAATCCAATTCCAAATATAAACCTTTTCTTCTTCTTTCCTTTTCATTTTTCTCCATCAAAAACCCTAATCACCACCAACTCTCCTTCACCTCCTCCACAACCATAATAACTACAACTCCTCCAACTTTCTACCATCATCTTCTTCCTCCTCCGTCTCCATTTAAACTACCACAAACTCTAAAAACTCCACCAAAATCTCAAACATCCCCTTTACCTTCTCCAAAAATACCACCACGACTAAAACCCTCCACCAAATTACCACCCCACCATCACCTCCTAGGCTGGCCACCCTCCTTGGCTAGGAGCCGAGCCTCTCTTCTCCGGCAATACCTCCAGCGACCACTCCGGCGATCATTCAGGTGACTATTCCCGGTGACAACTTCACACCTTAAAAACCCATCACCACCACTTCAAATCTCCCATCTTCACCACCACCTCTTTTATTCTTCTCCACCACCACTATATCCACTCTCCTCCTCACAACGCCACCTTTATCACACCCTATTTCAATCTTCAACATCACCATCATCTTCATCTACTCCAATTTTCTTTCATCCTCATCCAAACATCTAACTCCACCATATTCCCACCACCGCCAACACCTTCACCTACAACATCTCATCCCCTTTACCTTCTTTTATACATAGCATGATTTGAGGGGGGGCTTCCTGAAAAGTCACCTAGAGGGGGGTGAATAGGTGACAATGCTAATCAAAGGGCAAATAAAAATTTAAAGCTACAACAATTACAAACAAGAATCACAAGATGAATGCAAGCAAGTAAGTATGACAATGAATATGATGAGCAAGTATAAGTGCAATCAAAGTAGAGTAAGAATTGCAAGAATGTAAACCAATCGCAAACACAAGGATATGTTATCGAGGTTCGAGCACCCAGCTCTACTCCCCCGCCTTCCCCAGAAGGATTCCGACCACTTCCACTATCACAAAGATCTCAAATACAATGGAGTACCCAACTCCTACAATCTCAAGAACAAGTAATTTCCTTGGTAGTCAAAAGACCACAAACTCTCTCTTTCAAATATCTCTTCCCTTACAAAGGTCCTTAGAGAATATTGAGTAGGAATGAAGCTCTTGTAGTAAGTGAAGAAAGAAAATTAAATCAGAGAGTATTTGAAAACCCTTCAGAAAATCAGTGAGAAATTCAGCACAAAAACCAAGAAACAAGTCTCTTTTGAAAGCCTTAAACTTTTGAATTTTCTAGCAAAAATTGTTGTTATAACAAATCTCTCTCCAAACCCCCTATTTATAGGAGAGGCTAGGGTTTAGGGATAAAACATAATTACTGATGTTTAGGAGGTAATTAGATCAAAATATATCCTTAAACGAATTTTTAAACACAAAAGACAAAAATAAACAGCTCACTAAAAATCTGCCCGTTACTGTTCAACGGACACATCGGTCGACTGGGCCGGTCGACCGGTAGATCAAAAATTTGACCGTTATAGGCCAGCGGTCGACCGACCCGGTCGACTGAGAAAACCTGTGAGCAAAACAATATCTCGGTCGACCGCCCCGGTCGACTGGCAGACATGCACACTGATACGTGCCTCTGCCAGAACTGCGGTCGACTGGTCCGGTCGACCGGACCAGACTGACACAGACTCGGTCGACTGTCCCGGTCGACCGGATCAGGTCAAAAATCATTTTTGGAAAAGAAAACAAAGAGGATTTTGATTTTAACAAAAATACTTTTGAACAGGGAATAGAATTAAACATAAAGATGTATTTGTAGGCAAAAACTTGTATGCAAAATATTTTTGTATAATTTATAAGAAATTATTTTGGAATGAGCATGTGCGCAAAAACGTGTGTGATAGAGCTTCAAACCTATCCACTATTTTTTAACATGCTATAAACTGAAAACAAATTACATGAAGACTTCTTGAGCTATCTTCAAGTCTTTGAGCCATCCAATGCCTTACTAGTGCCTTCTCTTCTATGATCCTTCCTTGATGTGCAATTTGCCTTCCTTGCTTTGTGGAACTTAGAAGTTCTTGCAATAGCTAAGCGAATGGTCTCTAAACATGGTACAAACCTGAAACTTATCTTAACAAACTTATTAGTACCAAATAGCTCTAATTTGGTTTGTCATCATCAAAACACAAAACAATTGGAGAGTGTAACCTCTTGGGCCAACAATCTCCCCCTTTTTGATGATGACAAAACAAATAGGCTATTAACAAAAATATAGGGAGGAGAAAACTCCCCCTCAAATTATGCTATACATAAAACACAAGAATATGCTCTAGATACCAATAATTGAAATGATGCACCAATTATTGAAACTAATATAAAACACAAAAATTGCTCTTGATACCAAAAATACCAAAACAACTAAAACACAAGAATTCTCAAAATACATGAATTCAAAAACTCATACATACATAAACATAAAACTCATAAAACAAATCTTTAAAATTAAAGCATATAAATTCATATGGAACCAAGACCAAATGAACTTATTTTTGTCATGTAAACTTATTCTCCCCCTTTTTGTCATACATCAAAAAGGGTTATGAAAAACATGTCTATTCAATAATACAAACATTAAGTTCTCCACAAATAAACGAAATCTAGCAAAATCAAGAGGTTTAGTGAAAATATCGGCTAGTTGTAATCCGTGGAAACATAATCAATATCTATATCACCTTTCTCAAAATGATCTCTAAGAAAGTGATATCTAATCTCAATGTGCTTGGTCTTACTATGTTGATTTGCATTTTGGTCATGTGTATAGTACTAGTATTATCACAAAATATTTTTATATGATCAAAGTGCAATCAAAATCAAGGAGAGTATGTTTCATCCAAAGGACTTGTGCACAACAAGCCCCCGCGGCAACATACTCCGCCTCGGCGGTTGAGAGAGCTACGGAATTTTATTTCCTAGAGGACCATGAAACAAGACAATTACCAAGAAATTGACATGTCCCACTAGTACTCTTTCTATCTACTCTACAACCTGCATAGTCGGCATCCGAATAACTAGTCATTGAAAAATCTATAGTTTTCAGATACCAAAGACCCATTCCAATAGTGCCCTTAATATAACGAATAATGCGTTTTACCACAATAAGATGAGACTCTTTAGGACACGATTGAAATCTAGCACAAAGACACACACTAAACATGATATCCGGCCTACTTGCCGTCAAATATAAAAGACTTCCTATCATGCTTCTATATAATTTAATATCAACATTTTTACCTTGTTCGTCCTTATCAAGCTTGGTTGTAGTTGCCATTGGAGTGTTGCAAGCCTTTGATCCTTCAAGCCCAAACTTCTTTACTAGCTCCTTTGCATACTTGGCTTGGTTAATGAAGGTTCCGTCTTGCAATTGCTTGATTTGGAGTCCAAGGAAGAAATTGAGCTCACCCATTGAAGACATTTCAAATTCAAGTTGCATGACTTTCTCAAAATCCTTGCATAAAAGCTCATTAGTAGATCCAAAAATTATATCATCAACATAAATTTGCACAATTAAAATATCATTATCAACATGCTTAGTAAAAAGAGTTGTGTCTACTTTGCCTTTAATAAAATCATTTGAAATGAGAAAACTAGAAAGCCTTACATACCAAGCTCTTGGAGCTTGTTTCAATCCATACAAAGCTTTATCAAGTTTAAAAACAAAATCGGGATGAACATGATCAACAAAACCGGGAGGTTGAGAAACATAAACTTCTTCATTAATAAAACCATTTAAAAAATGCACTTTTTACATCCATTTGAAAAAGTTTAAAATTTTTAAAACATGAAAAAGCTAGTGTCATCCGTATGGCTTCAAGCCGTGCTACGGGTGCAAAGGTCTCCTCAAAGTCAATTCCCTCAACTTGAGTGTAACCTTGGGCCACTAACCTAGCTTTATTCCTAATGACATTTCCGGACTCATCCATCTTGTTTCTAAAGATCCACTTAGTACCAATTATTGGTCTATCGTGGGGCTTAGGAACAAGGTGCCAAACTTGGTTGCGCTCAAATTGATTGAGTTCCTCTTGCATGGCAAGCAACCAATATGGGTCCGTCTCGGCTTCGAGAATGCCTTTGGGTTCAAAATGAGAAATGAAAGCAAAGTTACCACATAGGTCATGGAGTTTGGAGCGCGTAGTGACTCCTTTAGATGCATCACCCAAGATGAGCTCCTTAGGATGATTTGTAGCGTATCTCCAAGCTTTAGGAAGCGGTTGAGTGCTTTCCTCCTTATCCTCTTGAACTTCACCAATAGGATCTAGCTTTTCTTCTTGAACGGGTGAGTCCTTCAAGGATAGTCTCTCCATGTCTTCACCTAATGGTTCAATCTCTACAACATTCTCAACACCATATTAGATTCTTCAAACTTAACATGCATGGATTCTTCTATGGTAAGTGTAGATCTATTGAAACTCTATATGCTTTGCTAGTAGAGGAATATCCAACAAAGATAGCCTCATAAGCCTTAGCATCAAATTTACCCAAATTATCCTTAGTATTCAAAACAAACACTTGCATCCAAAAACTTTAAAATATGCAACATTTGGTTTTCTAGAATGATACATTTCAAAAGAAGTTTTTGAAGAATTTTTGCATAAATAAATACGATTCGATATATAGCATGCGGTGTTTACGGCCTCGGCCCATAAATATTGAGGGAGGTCATATTCACTTATCATTGTCCTAGCCATCTCTTGAAGTGTTCTATTTTTCCTTTCTACTACTCCATTTTGTTGTGAAGTTCTAGGACAAGACATTTCATGCTTAATTCCCTTTTCATCACAATAAGTCATGAAGAGTTGGTTAACAAACTCACCACCTCTATCACTCCTTATTCTTAAAATCGGAAAACCCTTTTCTTTTTCAACTCTTTTTCGAAAAATCTTAAAATGAGAAAAAGTTTGATCTTTATGTTGCAAAAAGAAAACCCAAGTAAAACGGGAGAAATCATCAACCAAAACAATGCAAATCTACTTCCATTTAAACTCTTAGTTTTAGTTGGTCCAAAAAGATCCATATGAATTAATTCTAAAGGCCTAGTTGACATGATATCCTTGATTGGTTTAAAGGAAGACTTGGTTTGTTTCCAAGTTGGCACGCACTACAAATGCGGTCTTTCTCAAAATTCAAGCAAGGTATACCCTTCACCAATTCCTTTGAATTAATCCTAGAGATATGGTCAAAAGATGCATGTCCTAATCTTCTATGCCAAAGCCAAGAATTTTCATCAAAAGCATTTAAGCATTTAGTAGAACAATCTAAATTAAGCATGTCAATAATATAAACATTATTATCACGAAAACCGTGAGAATACAAACATCGGATTTAACATCAAAAATCTTACAAGAAGTATCATCAAAAACAACTTTAAATCCACGATCACAAAGTTGACTAATGCTAAGCAAATTATGTTTTAAACCATCTACTAAAACAACATTCTCAATAATAGGAGATGCACCAATTTGAATGTTACCTATACCGATGATAGTTCCTTTGGAGTCATCCCCGAAGGTGACGGTGCCACCTTCCATGTACCTTGATAGGGTTGTAAAGTTGTTGAGTCCCCATGTCATGTGTCTAGAATAACCACTATCAAGGTACCACCGCACCGCTCCCTACGTCTTGGAGCTTTGGTGTGTACCTACATCAAACAATTTAAGACTTGATTTTGGTACCCACATTTTCTTGGGTCCTCTAGGGTTAGTGTCATGAACCCAAACAAGATTATTTGTTCTATTTAGTTGATCATAGCAAAACTTAGCCAAATGTCCATTTTTACCACAATATGTGCATCTATATACTCTACCATATTTAAAAGCATAATGGGTGTGTGATTTGTGAGCATGAGCATTGTGAGCATGAGCATGAGAATTTTTATCTTGTGAAATTTTAGCATGTGAAGTGTGCTTTTTAGAAAACATGTTCTCAAGTTTCTTAGTATTGAAAGCACAATCATTTAAGACTTTTTCAAAATCATTCATTTTGGATTTAAAAGAAGAAATTTCTTTTTCATCAATAATAGGAGATTTTGCCTTACAAGTACTCTTGTAGGCACAAAATTCTTTTTGCATGGAAATGAAATTAGAAGAAATATCATCTTTTTCTTTAGAAACAATGGCAAGTTGATTCTTAAGAAAAGCAACTTCTTTTTGTAATTTTATGCATTCAAGTTTCTTGTTATCATAAGTTTCAGAAAGTTCTACAAAAGCATGCACTAGAACTTCCTTACTTACATCATCATCTTCATCATCAAGGGATTGAGGGGTTACCTTGGGTGTGTTTGCCATGAAACACATATTAGCTTGATCCACCTCCTCTTCGGACTCGCTTTCCGAATCCCACGTAGCTTTGTAAGCTTTCTTTTCCTCCGGCTTCTTTGGCTTGAAGGAGGAAGTCATTTTCTTCTTGAACTCCGGACAATCTGCCATGATATGTCCGGGTTTGCGGCAATTGTAGCATATGATCTTTCGCTCCTCTTTGCCTTCGAATTTTCTCCGGAAGTTGAACTTGTTCTTTCGGTACAACCTCTTGACATTCCGCACAAGTAGAGTTAGCTCCTCATCTTCTTCTTCGTCATCTTCATCGTCATCATTGGTGGATGAAGTCTTGAAGGCTATGGATTTCTTCTTTGAAGTAGTGGCCTCTTCTCTTGCCTTCTTCTCCATCTCATGGGTCTTTAGGTTCCCAATGAGACTAATGAGGTCCATCTCGTCCTTGTCGTTCAACTCCTTCGAGGTGGTGGCCTTGATCTCCCATGATGAAGGAAGAGCCCGAATTACTTTCCGCACCTTTTGATCGTTGGAGATGTCATCACCTAAGGAAGAAAGACCATTAGTAATTTTAGTAAACCTTATAGCCATACTATCAATAGACTCATCATCAAGCATTTTAAATGACTCATATTGGGACCTCAAGAGATCTATCTTAGCTCTCTTGACTTGTGAAGTCCCCTCGTGTGTGACCAATAAGTGTTGCCAAATCTCATAGGCGGATTGGCAATGAATTACCCGTGTAAGGTCATCCTCATTCAAGGCGGTCAATAGGGAGTTTTGGGCCTTGGAGTTAGCCTCATATAATTTAAAGTCAAGGTCGGTCCAAGTGCTCTCATCACCATCGGGTGCTTCATAGGGTTTGGTCAAGGACTTGGCTACTAAGCTACCCAAAGATTGCAAAAATATAGTCATCCTAACCTTCCAAATTGGGAAATTGAGGCCATCAAATTTAGGTGGGGATTTAATATTGTCGGCCATGTTTACTAGTGATGAATGAATGAAATGAAAATGTTGATTAGCAATATTTTAAGGATCTCTCTATGGATGTTAAGTCAAACCTAGAGTCCAAGCTCTGATACCAATTGAAAAGTCACCTAGAGGGGGGGTGAATAGGTGACAATGCTAATCAAAGGGCAAATAAAAATTTAAAGCTACAACAATTACAAACAAGAATCACAAGATGAATGCAAGCAAGTAAGTATGACAATGAATATGATGAGCAAGTAATAAGTGCAATCAAAGTAGAGTAAGAATTGCAAGAATGTAAACCAATCGCAAACACAAGGATATGTTATCGAGGTTCGAGCACCCAGCTCTACTCCCCGCTTCCCCAGAAGGATTCCGACCACTTCCACTATCACAAAGATCTCAAATACAATGGAGTACCTAACTCCTACAATCTCAAGAACAAGTAATTTCCTTGGTAGTCAAAAGACCACAAACTCTCTCTTTCAAATATCTCTTCTCTTACAAAGGTCCTTAGAGAATATTGAGTAGGAATGAAGCTCTTGTAGTAAGTGAAGAAAGAAAATTAAATCAGAGAGTATTTGAAAACCCTTCAGAAAATCAGTGAGAAATTCAGCACAAAAACCAAGAAACAAGTCTCTTTTGAAAGCCTTAACTTTTGAATTTTCTAGCAAAAATTATTGTTATAACAAATCTCTCTCCAACACCCCTATTTATAGGAGAGAGCTAGGGTTTAGGGATAAAACATAATTACTGATGTTTAGGAGGTAATTAGATCAAAATATATCCTTAAACGAATTTTTAAACACAAAAGACAAAAATAAACAGCTCACTAAAAATCTGCCCGTTACTGTTCAACGGACACATCGGTCGACTGGGCCGGTCGACCGGTAGATCAAAAATTTGACCGTTATAGGCCAGCGGTCGACCGACCCGGTCGACTGAGAAAACCTGTGAGCAAAAACAATATCTCGGTCGACCGCCCCGGTCGACTGGCAGACATGCACACTGATACGTGCCTCTGTCAGAACTGCGGTCGACTGGTCCGGTCGACCGGACCAGACTGACACAGACTCGGTCGACTGTCCCGGTCGACCGGATCAGGTCAAAAATCATTTTTGGAAAAGAAAACAAAGAGGATTTTGATTTTAACAAAAATACTTTTGAACAGGGAATAGAATTAAACATAAAGATGTATTTGTAGGCAAAAACTTGTATGCAAAATATTTTTGTATAATTTATAAGAAATTATTTTGGAATGAGCATGTGCGCAAAAACGTGTCTGATAGAGCTTCAAACCTATCCACTATTCTTTAACATACTATAAACTGAAAAACAAATTACATGAAGACTTCTTGAGCTATCTTCAAGTCTTTGAGCATCCAATGCCTTGCTAGTGCCTTCTCTTCTATGATCCTTCCTTGATGTGCAATTTGCCTTCCTTGCTTTGTGGAACTTAGAAGTTCTTGCAATAGCTAAGCGAATGGTCTCTAAACATGATACAAACCTGAAACTTATCTTAACAAACTTATTAGTACCAAATAGCTCTAATTTGGTTTGTCATCATCAAAACACAAAACAATTGGAGAGTGTAACCTCTTGGGCCAACACTTCCAAGCTCTTTTCCCCATATTTTTTAAAATAACTAGTATGTTTTATCATCATCAGAAAGGGGGAGATTGTTGGCCCAAGGTTACAATCAACCGGTTTTTGAGTTTTAATGATCACAAAACATATATAGTTATTTGTACTAATCATTTATAGTGTTTAAGTGTGTTTCAGGGTTCTAAGGATTCATGGTGTGCTCTTCCCTAAAGAAAGATCGTTTTGACTCAATTTGGTTCATTTCGAGTTCAAGATACAAGATTTTCAAGATCACATATGGAGGAGCCCACTTGAAGACCTTGTAGTCACCTAGAACCTATGTAAGACTTAGTTTGTTAAAGAATGAGGCTGTGTTATATTGGCTCAAGCAAACACACACATTTTCCAAAATACAATTTTTATTTTTGGGTTTTGATTTAAGTTCATGCTTTGATTTCTATACATGACTCAAATTTTTATAAATTTTATATCTTGTTTATATCATGTATACCTACCTTTTCAGCATGATACTTAGTCATATATCCTTACAAAATTATTTTGAAAATTTTTCAAAGTTCAAAAAAATCCAATAATAATTCTGTTTCAGGCCTGTCGGTCGACCGGGCCGGTCGACCGGTCTATTCCAGGCCTGGCCGGTCGACCGGGTCGGTCGACCAAGCCTTGAGTTTAGGGCGTACATGTTTTGTGCACGTTTGTCGGTCGACCGACTGGAAGCAGCTTGCTCTCTGTTTTTGGTCGGTCGGCTGGATCGGTCGACCGACAGTTCAAAGTGATATTTTCTTTTGGCTTCCGGTCGACCGACCGGTCGACTGAGTCCAATGGCTAGTTGCCAAATTGGACTGCCGATCGACCGGGCCGGTTGACCGACAGCCGTCTCCACCCGCCAACGGCTAGTTTTCTGAGATTTTGTATTGGGATTTGTTGGAGATTTTGGTGTCAGCTAATCCTGAAATTTTGACAGCTATTTTCTGACCTAATGAGCTATTTGTAATCATATTTTGATCCCCTCTAATCCCTATAAATAGCGGGGATTGGTCTCTTACAAAATACAAGAAATATACCTAGTTTTTCAAGTTTTCAAAAGAAAGAAAAAGTTTCAAAGGCTTTCAATTCTCTAGTGCATTCTTGGCTATTGGTTTTTAGTTGTTTTTCAAGCAAATTTTCATTACAACTGAGCTTGTTTTCTCACTACACTTCTTGAGCCAAAAACCCTCCTCATTCTATAAGGAAGTTGTAAAGAGAAGTTTGTGATCTTTTGTTGATCATTTGGTTACTTGTTCTTCTTTTGTTGAGATCCCTCTTCGGTAGAGGTTTGTAATTGGTGGAGTTCGGTACTCCGGTCTTCGGTAGACCTTGTAATCGTTCCTCGGTGGATTTAGTGGAAACCCTTCACGGCGGTGAAGGCGGGGAGTAGAGCGGTGGCTCGAACCTCGAAACAAATACTTTGTGTTTGCGATTGTTTTTCTTATTGCTCTCTACTTCTAGCTTGTGTTATTGCTCTCAATTTGTAGCTTGATATATATCTTGTGTGCACTTCAATATTACATCCATTTCATTCCTTGCTAAATTATTGATCATTACTCACAAGATTGCAATATGCACCTCAAACTCTTATTTAGAGGAATCACGAGGAAGAAGTTCAGAGCCCTTCACCGGGTATTCGGCTTCTAGTCTTGTTTTGGGCGATCGTTGCATCATATATTCATACTTGTTCAAAAAGATCTTAAGATTAGCATTAACACCTATCACCCCCCCTCTAGGTGTTTTACAATTGGTATCAGAGCTTTGGTCTCTAGGCTCTTGGCTTAACAACCTTAGAGAGATCCTTATTGCTAATCATTTTTCATCTCCATTCATTTAGTAAATATGGCCGAAGGAATTAAGACCCCACCAAAGTTTGATGGCCTTAACTTTCCCATATGGAAGGTTAAGATGACCATATTTTTGCAATCCCTAGGAAGCCGGGTTGCGAAGGCAGTGACCAAACCATTTAGTGTACCCACCGGTGATGAGGACACTTGGTCCGATATTGAGACTAAAGAATTTGATGCTAATGCTAGGGCACACTATGCATTGCTCCAAGCACTTAATGATGATGATATCTCTAGAGTTATTCATTGTAAATCTGCACATGAAATTTGGACTCACTTGCTTGTCACACATGAAGGAACTTCACAAGTTAAGAGGGCTAAAATAGACCTTCTTCGGTCCCAATATGAAAACTTTTCTATGCAAGAAAATGAAACCATAGATGATATGGTTACAAAATTTACAAAGATTACTAATGGACTTTCTTCTCTAGGTGACGTCATTGACAACGACCAAAGAGTAAGGAAGATCATCTGGTCTCTCCCTCCATCTTGGGAAGTCAAAGCCACTACCTTGAAGGAACTTAATGACAAGGAAGAGATGGAGCTTATAGGTCTCATTGGGAACCTCAAGACCCATGAGATGGAGAGAAAAGCAAGAGAAGAAATGGCTCCCTCCAAGAAGAAAACTATTGCCTTCAAAAGTCATTCCACATACTCCGATGAAGACGATGAAGAAGAAGATGATGAGGAGCTTTCACTTCTTATTAAGAACATTCGGAGAATGTATAACAAGGATAAGTTCCAAAATAAAAGGAGATGGCAAGGCAAAGAAGAAAAGAAAATTATTCGTTTCAATTGCCAAAAGTCGGGTCATATTGTTGCGGAATGCCCGGATAAAGTCAAGCCCTCCACCTCCAAGAAGCCATATAGAAAGAAAGCATTAAAGGCTACTTAGGATTCCGAGAGTGAATCCGAGGAGGATGTCGACACCGCCAACATGTGCTTCATGGCAAATGAAAGCACAAGCAAGGTAATTTCTAATACTCCTATTGATTGATTGTGAACTTTTCATGGATGAACTAGGAGAAGCATTTGAAGAACTTTCTCATAACTATGACTTTCTTAAAAAGAAGTATTTGAAAATGAAAAAGGAAATGAATCTTCAAATCACAAAGTTTTCACTCTTTCAAAAGAAAAGGATGAATTGCTTTCTACACTTGTTTCTACACAAAAGGATTTTGAGAACTATAAAATATCTTGCAAAGGTAAGTTTCCATAAATTAATGAAAATGAGATTTCTATGCTAAAAGAGAAAATTGATTCTTTAGGAATAGTTTTAAAAAAATGTGAATTTGATAAGAATAGACTAGAGGCTATGTTTCCTAAGAAACAAGTCCCAAAGAAATATTCTCATGCTATTCTTGCTCATGTTCATAAATCACAACCTTTACATCATGCCAAACACCCTAAACATGTACACACTCCACACACACATCATGCATACATGTATGGTAAAGTATTTTCATGCACATATTGTGGCCGTAAAGGTCATTTAGTTAGATTTTGCTATAATAGACTTAATGCTTCATATCATAATGTTTGGGTTCGGAATACTAACTTTCAAGGACCCAAGAAGATTTGGGTACCAAAGTCAACAAATTTGTTAAATGATGTAGGTACCATCCAAGGCCCAATGACGTAAAGGATTGTGGTATCTTGATAGTGGTTGTTCAAGGCACATGATTTGGGATATTAACAACTTTGCAACCCTATCAAGATTCATGAAGGTGGCACCGTCACCTTCGGAGATGATGCCAAGGGAAAAATCATCGGTATTGGTAATGTTAAACTTGGTACATCCCCTTTAATAGAAAATATTGTTTTAGTTGATGGCCTCAAGCATAATCTCTTGAGTGTTAGTCAACTTTGTGACAAAGGTTTTGATGTTGTTTTTGATAATTTAGCTTGTAGAGTTATTGATAGACAATCTAATACATGTATCTTTTCTGGTTTTCGTGAATGCAATGTTTACATGATTGACATGTCTAATATGTTTTGCAATGCTACTTGTTTAAAAGCCCTCGATGATGACTCTTGGTTGTGGCATAGAAGATTAGGCCACATTTCTTTTGACCATCTATTTAGGAAAAACAACAAGGAAATGGTGAAAGGTATTCCTTACTTGAACTTTGAAAAGGACCGTGTTTGCAACGCGTGCCAACTTGAAAAACAAACCAAGTCCTCTTTCAAGTCAATTAAGGATATCATGACATCACGTCCCTTGGAGTTGATCCATATGGAATTGTTTGGTCCTACACAAACTAAAAGTCTAAGTGGGAATCGGTTTGCTTTTGTTTTAGTTGATGGATTTTTCGCGTTTTACTTGGGTTTTCTTTTTAGAGCACAAAAATCAAGCCTTTTCATATTTTCAAGCCTTTAAGAAAAGAGTTGAAAAGGAAAAAGATTCTTCTATTTTAAGAATAAGAAGTGATAGAGGTGGTGAATTCAATAACCTACCCTTTACCACTTTTTGTGAAGAACATGGAATTAAGCATGAACTATCTTGTCCTAGAACTCCACAACAAAATAGAGTAGTATAGAGGAAAAATCGGATATTACAAGAGATGGATAGGATAATAATTAATGAATATGGTCTCCCTCATTATCTATGGGCCGAGGCCGTTAACACATCTTGCTATATATCAAATCGAGTTTTCTTATGCAAAAATACTTCAAAAACATCTTTTGAGATCTATTTTTCTAGAAAGCCAAATATTTCTTACTTTAAGGTTTTCGGTTGTAAATGCTTTGTTTTGAATACTAAAGACAATTTAGGAAAATTTGATGCAAAGTCTTATGAAGCAATTTTTGTTGGATATTCTAATACTAGTAAAACTTATAGAGTTTTCAACAAGTCATCTTTAACTATTAAAGAATCTATTCATGTAAAGTTTGAGGAATCTAATGTGTTTGTTAAGAATGTTGTAGAAATAGATGCTTTAAATGAAGATATGGAGAGAGTTACTTTGAAGGACTCACCTACTATTGAAGACATGCCAAAGGATGATGAAGGAAAGAAGTTCAAGACAATGAGGTTCAAGGTAATGAAAATCAAGTGGAGCCTACTCACAACTTCCAAAAGATTGGAGATTTAATCCTCATCATCCCAAGGATCTTATTATAGGTGAAGTATCTAAAGGGGTAACTACTCGTTCTAAACTTCATGTTTTATGTGGACACTATGCTTTTATTTCTCATTTTGAACCCAAGAACATCCTCAAAGCCGAGGCTGACTCATATTGGTTGCTAGCCATGCAAGAGGAGCCCAACCAATTCGAGCGCAACTAAGTTTGGCATCTTGTTCCTAGACCCCACGATAGACCAACAATTGGTACTAAGTGGATCTTTAAGAACAAGTTGGATGAGTCGGGAAATGTTATTAGGAATAAAGTTAGGTTAGTTGCCCAAGGTTACACTCAAATCGAAGGGATTGATTTTGAAGAAACCTTTGCACCCGTAGCACGGCTTGAAGCCATACGGATGACACTTGCATTTGCTTCTTATAAGAATTTTAAGCTTTTTCAAATGGATGTTAAAAGTGCTTTCTTAAATGGATTTATTGAGGAGGAGGTGTATGTTGAACAACCCCCTGGGTTTGTAGATCCTACACATCCGGATTTTGTTTTCAAACTTGACAAAGCTCTTTATGGTTTAAAACAAGCCCCTAGGGCATGGTATGAAAGACTTTCCTCTTTTCTAATCTCTAATGGTTTTAAGAAAGGAAAAATAGATACTACTTTGTTTACAAAGCATGTTGAAAATGATATACTTATAGTTCAAATTTATGTGGATGATATCATATTTGGTTCTACTAATGAAAATCTTTGCCAAGCTTTTGAATCATGCATGAAGGAAGAATTCGAGATGTCCATGATGGGTGAGCTTAACTACTTCCTTGGACTCCAAATCAAGCAAAGGAAAGATGGGATCTTCATCAATCAAGCCAAATACACAAAGGAACTAATCAAGAGATTTGGGCTTGAAGGAGCTAAAACAAGCAAAACTCCCATGGCAACTACAACAAAGCTTGACAAGGATGAACAAGGTACATGTGTAGACATTAAGCTTTACCGTAACATGATTGGTAGCTTGTTGTATTTGATGGCTAGTAGGCCGGATATTATGTTTTGTGTATGTCTTTATGCTCGATTTCAATCGTGTCCTAAAGAGTCCCATTTGATTGCGGTAAAACGCATTATTAGATACCTTAAGGGCACAATTGAAATTGGTTTGTGGTATCCGAAGATCGGACAATTTTCAATGACGAGTTTTTCGGATGCCGACTATGCGGGTTGTAGGGTAGATAGGAAGAGTACAAGTGGAACATGTCAATTTCTTGGTAATTGTCTTGTTTCTTGGTCTTCCAAAAAGCAAAATTCGGTAGCCCTTTCAACTGCCGAGGCGGAGTATGTTACAGCCGGAGCTTGTTGTGCACAAGTTCTTTGGATGAAACATACTCTCCTTGACTATGATTTGCATTTTGATCATATTAAAATATTTTGTGATAATACTAGTACTATTCATATGACTAAAAATGCAAATCAACATAATAAGACTAAGCACATTGACATTCGGTATCACTTTCTTAGAGATCATTATGAGAAAGGTGATATTGATATTGATTATGTTTCTACCGATTTTCAACTTGCCGATATTTTTACAAAACCACTAGACTATGCTAGATTTTTCTTTATTTGTGGTGAGTTGAATGTTTGTGTTATGGATTTATGAAGAAATTTTTTTAACTATGTTTACCCTTTTTTGATGTATGACAAAAAGGGGAGAAAAAGTAAGCTTCTTATTTTAAGTTTGGAGTTATGTGTTTTTGAGTTTTAATACTTTGGAGATATGCATTTTTGAGTTTGGAGTAATAACAAGTTAGTTTGGATATGCATTTTTGATTCTTAAATGATATCAAGTTAGGGCCGTTTGTTTTGAGTAAAACTCCATAATTCGTAAATGACTTACTACCCAGTTACAACTACGGCGTTTGTTTGGACTGTAATTCGTAAAAGACTTACGTAACTCAACTAACACTCACTTGCAACCCAGTTACCACTCACTTACAACCCAGTTACAGTTAATTTTGTGGTCATACAAATTTGTAATATTTTTTTTATATTAATATTAAAATTTTTTAATATTTAACTTTTTTAATATTTATTTGCAGTATTAAAACTTTTAAAATCACCAATAGTTAATTTTGTGGTCAACTTTTTCACTTACGACTTATACATTACGATAACCAAACACCGTAAAGTACAATACACTTTCCCATTTTGCAATTTTATATTACCAACCAAACACCGTAAAATTTACATACATGTAACTCATTTACAATTGTAAAAGACTTTACCAATTACAACTACGAATTACGGCCAGTTACGACAACCAAACAGACCCTTAGTTTGGAGCTATGCATTTTGACTTTTAGTCTTTGCCTTTGGAGTTTTTAGTTTTTGTGTTGAGAATTTTAGTTTCTATCTATTATGTATGTAGCCATTCATTTATTCATATAGCCATTCTTTTATACATAGCATGATTTGAGGGGAGCTTCCAAGCTCTTTTCCCCATATTTTTTAGAATAACTAGTATGTTTTGTCATCATCAAAAAGGGGGAGATTGTTGGCCCAAGGTTACAATCAACCGGTTTTTGAGTTTTAATGATTACAAAACATATATAGTTATTTGTACTAATCATTTATAGTGTTTAAGTGTGTTTCAGGGTTCTAAGGATTCATGGTGTGCTCTTCCCTAAAGGAAGATCGTTTTGACTCAAGTTGGTTCATTTCAAGTTCAAGATACAAGATTTTCAAGATCACATATGGAGGAGCCCACTTGAAGACTTTGTAGTCACCTAGAACCTATGTAAGACTTAGTTTGTTAAAGAATGAGGCTGTGTTATATGGGCTCAAGCAAACACATACATTTTTCAAAATACGGTTTTTATTTTTGGGTTTTGATTTAAGTTCATGCTTTGATTTCTATACATGACTCAAATTTTTATAAATTTTATATCTTATTTATATCATGTATACCTACCTTTTTAACATGATACTTAGTCATATATCCTTACAAAATTATTTTGAAAATTTTTCAAAGTTCAGAAAAAAATCCTATAATAATTCTGTTTCAGGCCTGTCGGTCGACCGGTCTATTCCAGGCCTGGCCGGTCGACCGAGCCTTGAGTTCAGGGCGTGCATGTTTTGTGCACGTCTGTCGGTCGACCGACCGGTCGACCGACTGGAAGCATCTTGCTCTCTGTTTTTGGTCGGTCGACTGGATCGGTCGATCGACAGTTCAAAGTGATATTTTTCTTTTGGCTTCCAGTCGACCGACCGGTCGACTGAGTCCAACGGCTAGTTGCCAAATTGGACTGCCGGTTGATCGGGCCGGTCGACCGACAGCTGTCTCCAGCCGCCAACGGCTAGTTTTCTGAGATTTTGTATTGGGATTTGTTGGAGATTTTGGTGTCAGCTAATCTTAAAATTTTGACAGCTATTTTCTGACCTAATGAGTTATTTGTAATCATATTTTGATCCCCTCTAATCCCTATAAATAGTGGGGATTGGTCTCTTGCAAAATACAAGAAATATACCTAGTTTTTCAAGTTTTCAAAAGAAAGAAAAAGTTTCAAAGGCTTTCAATTCTCTAGTGCATTCTTAGCTATTAGTTTTTCAGTTATTTTTCAAGCAAATTTTCATTACAACTGAGCTTGTTTTCTCACTACACTTCTTGAGCAAAAAACCCTCCTCATTCTATAAGGAAGTTGTAAAGAGAAGTTTGTGATCTTTTGTTGATCATTTGGTTACTTGTTCTTCTTTTGTTGAGATCCCTCTTCCGTAGAGGTTTGTAATTGGTGGAGTTCGGTACTCCGGTCTTCGGTAGACCTTGTAATCGTTCCTCGGTGGATTTAGTAGAAACCCTTCACGGCGGTGAAGGCGGGGAGTAGAGCGGTGGTTCGAACCTCTAAACAAATACTTTGTGTTTGCGATTGTTTTTCTTATTGCTCTCTACTTCTAGCTTGTGTTATTGCTCTCAATTTGTAGCTTGATATATATCTTGTGTGCACTTCAATATTACATCCATTTCATTCCTTGCTAAATTGTCGATCATTACTCATAAAACAAGATTGCAATACGCACCTCAAACTCTTATTTAGAGGAATCACGAGGAAGAAGTTCAGAGCCCTTCACCGGGTATTCGGCTTCTAGTCTTATTTTAGGCGATCGTTGCATCATATATTCATACTTGTTCAAAAAGATCTTAAGATTAGCATTAACACATATTCACCTCCCCCTCTAGGTGTTTTACAGAGAGCCATAGCGGCACCTCAACTCTTATCTAGAGGAATCTTGAGGAGATAGTCCAGAGTCCTTCACGGAGAATCCGATTACACTCTTAGGTTATACCTTGTGTGTTTGCATAATAATTTTTAGTTTACATAAATAGTTTTAATTCCGCATTTATTCATCTTTAGATTAGCTAGTCACCTATTCACCACCCTCTAGGCGATTTCAATTGGTATCAGAGCCAAGTGCTTTTGATTTGGGTCTAACAACCTAGAGTTAAAAATCCTTATTTTTTGCCTAATCACAATATTTGTACACACACGTGGATTTTATGTCACCTCCCACTTTTGACATTCTTAACATCCAAACTTGAAAAGTTAAGATGTCCTTGTACCTCAAAGCCCTAGGCATTCATGTTTATTTTGCCACAATTAAAGATGCATATTGTTTAAATGGTAAACACCTTGAGGCTAATATAAAAGCCATCCATGCTCTAAAGTCAACCCTAAATAATGAATATTTATCTAGGGTTTCTAACATTGATTCGGCTTTTGTAGTTTGGAACACTTTAGTCTCCCTTGGCGAACAAGAGAAATACTATGCGGGGAGCGACTCGGATGTTGGAAGTGAAGCTTCCAACGTATGCTACATGGTCCAAGGGGATAACCTCCTTGAGGTAAATTCTGAATCCGAGCTTGATGAGGATGTTGATATGCCATATGATGAACTTGCATCTTTTTGTCAACAACTCCTTGAAAAATATGATTTGCTTAAAAAGGAAAATAAGAATTTGAAAAAGAAATATGACTCTATTTTAGAAGAAAATGATCCTTTTAAAAATAAAGTTTCATGCATTGTAAAAGAAAATGATTTCTTGAAAAAGGAGAATATTTCTTTAGCTTCAAAATTAAATGATCTTTGTGAAGGAAATAATTCTATGAAAAATAAATTAGTTTGGTGGAAAAACAAAAAGAGATTGCTTTGGAAGAAAACAACTCTTTAAAAGAAAATTTGTTTTAAAAGAAAAGAAAATATTCGTAAAAAGAAAAAGATTGTTGATCATACTTTTATGCCACAACCAATGATAAAAATGAGATTAAGTTTTTGAAAAATAAGATTGATTGTTTGAGCTCAACTTTGAGCAATTGTGCATTTAATCACAATAGATTGGAAATCTTATTTCAAAAGAAACAAGCTTCTCATGTACATGCACATCACCCATACATACTTATGCACATTTTGCACGTCATGATCACACTCATTCTCATGTGCAATTTAGAGTGTACAAATGTACACATTGCGGCCGCAAAGGCCATTTGGCAAAATTTTGTTATGATAGAATAAATTCTTTAAATTTTGCTAATAAAAATGTTTGGATTCCAAATAAGACTAACCTTCGTGGAACCAAAAGAAAATGGATACCAAAATCCCCACCTCTTGTGTTTGATGTAGGTGTGGGCTCTCACATGACGTGAGAGGGTTGGTGCCATGGTGGTGGATGCTTGAGCTTGATGGACACTATAAATTGATGCATCGCTATCAAGGAAGTTTGGTGGGAAGACCATCAAGTTTTGGAGACTTAGAGTATAGTTCTTATGGTTTGGTAACTATCTCTAAACTCCATTAGTTTACATGCTTTTATATTATGATGATTTTTGATTATTTTTAGCATGTTTTAGTTTTATGTTAAAATAATCATCTTTTGTATTTCATGAGGTAAATACTTGTTTAGATGTAGTTTTTGTCAAAACTTGTGTCTATACTTGTACAAGTAGTGAGCAACATTTGATTCATATATGTTTGCACTTCATTACTCATTTGTACTCACTACATGCACATGTATAGCCTAGTTTTGATGATTCTCTCATTTATACTTGTTTTGCCTATCTATGCACATGTTTTTGCTTCATGTATATATATTTTTATCCAAATCTAATAAATATACATGTATACCCTTGAATTATTTGCTCTTCATGCAATACTCTATTTTGGACTCATCTATGTTTAGGATATGTATGTGTATTGTTAGTTTTGATAAATCATACATATACCTAGAAGTTTATTTTTAAATGAAAAATGAATTTTCATATATTTCACATGTTTGATATTTGAGCCTTATTGACTATTTCATGAATATGCTATTCACATGATGCTTGTACACTCACACTTTATTTATCTTCTCATGACTATGTTTTCATGAGCATTTTTTGAGCTTTATCGATCTTGAGTGACAATATTTGTGTACTTAGCTATGATTTATGAGATACATGTGATTTATTTTCATGTTTTGAAGGATCTTTAACTAGTTTTCAAAAATAATTTTAACTAGTTATTTATTCTTCAATTGGTAGAGTTTGAAAAATTATGCTAAAATATTTTCAAACACTTGTTTTTGAAAACCCCTACCAACCCTTTAAGGGCGGATGGATGGGCGACTATGCCTTGTATGCCTTATTGAATATCTTTTATCATGTGCATGAATAGGGTGGTTATTTATGAGCTATACACTTATTTCTCATTGTGTTTTCAATCGGTATCACAATTGATATTTATTGTGTATGCTCATATGTTTTCTTATATGTGTATGCTTCAAATTTTCAAATAATATCAATTTCTACTGGTATTTTTATTTTCATACATATATATATATATATATTTTGATTGTGCTTGATTTACTATATCCTTACTTGTTTAAAGCACAAATTATTTTTATACTAAGCTTGTCTTATATCTTAATTTCAATTGGTATCTCAATTGGTATTTTAATAAGCTTATGCATTATTTTCAATTGGTATTTAATTTGGTATCAAAATGTACTTCATATTGTACCATTTATTTGATATCAAAATTTATAATATACTGCAATTGGTATAAATATTTTTCAATTTCAATTGGGTTTTGGTTTCAATTGGTATCAAAAATGTTTTACCTTTTATTTGGTATCAAAATTTACCATATATTTCAATTGGTATAAAATATTTTCTTTCATTGGTATCAAAATTTACAAATGTTTCAATTTCAATTGGTATCACATATTTCCAATTTCATATGGTAACAATATTTTGTGATATCTCAAAAAACTTTTTTACTTACAAATGGTATCAAAATTTGTTTAAGTATTATCAAAATTTGTGTTAAAAATGTTTTGATATGTATTGCTTATATGCAAGGGGAGCTTAACATCTCTTCTATATATAGATTCATGCTGAGTGTATCTTGTATTGAGGAGCTTGACATCTCTTCTTTATGTGATACACGTGTGTACGGGGAGTTTCACATCTCCACTTATGCATTGTATATTATTCTTTATGTGAGTTAGGGCTTTGTCATCCCTTCTTCATATTATACATGTATGCAGGGGAGCTAACTTCACGTCTCTCTCTTCATGAATGTATATCACATATATATCCTTATTCTTGATTTTACTCCTTTATTGATGATTGACAAAAAAGGGGAAAGATTTTGAGTTTATATATGCACATTTGAGTTTCTGCATATATTGAGTTTGTGCATTTTATGTTTTTCTACAAAATGGGGAGAATGAGGAGAATGATTTTAAAAGTTTAAACAAAAAGGGGGAGAAAGTTTTTGGAAAAGGATTTTTAATTTATGTATGTTTCTTTCACCTTGTTTATGCATATATATTTGTTTAGTTTTATGCACTTCATTGCAATTTCTATTTGTTTATTGTTATGAATGAGTTAAGGGGGAGCTTCTATGAAGCTTAACTTTAATCCATGCATATATAACTCCATGAGTTTTTTCATCATCAAAAAGGGGAGATTGTTGGCCCAAAGGCCCATCGCTCTAGTTTTGATGATGATTAACTCATGTAGTTATAGTACTAATGATCTTATGTTTAATTAATCTCAGATATGTGATCAATATCTTAGTAGGTGTTTAGCTTCAATAAAGGATTTCAAGTCAAGTTTTGGAGGCAGCACGTTGTTAATTCAAGAGCTTGTGCATCAAGACCATATCAAGTACTCAAGCGGTGTCCAACTCATTGGATCATGGTTTGGACCAAGTCAAGAAGGAGAAGAAGATTTTCAAGAGAATATTTTCAAGAGAAGACTTGTATCTAGGTTTGTTTTTTAGTAAGATTTTATTTTTAGATAAAATGTAAAGGATAGATTAGTTGGTGGATTGCTCAAGTATCATATACACTCACACACAAGATTTATATGTATTTTCATAAAAGAGATTTCGTTTTAGAAAATACTGTTTTGATTTTTGAGCTTCAAAGTATACATGTTTTTATCAAAACTTTATTTAGAGCTAAATGACAAAAACATAGATATTTCATCATATATGTGTAGTGGATCATATCCATACACACTAAGCTTTAAAAGTATTTAGAATATCATGTTTTTATATTTGGAGAAGTTTTGGAAAAATCGGTTTTCTATTTGGAAACTCAATTTGGAAAAATATGGTTTTTGCCTTAAGCAAAACTTCTATATTACAAAAATAGTTCAAAATATTTATAACATGTCTTGATTTTTACTCAAACATGTTTGTATATTAAAGTATATTACTGAACTTATTTTTGTAAATTTTTAGAGAATTTATGGGATTTTATTAAAGGTAAAAAGACAACTTTTAAATTCCTGAAAATACTGTTTTTGGCCTTCTGCCGGTCGATCGCACGGTCGACCGAGCCAGAGGTCGGTCGACCGGGCGGTCGACCGACGTGCACAAAATGTGCACGGTCAGGGCAAGTCGACCGCCAGAGAGCTTTTGCTCTTTGGAAATGGCCCGGTCGACCGGGTGGTCGACCGCTAGGCCATTGCCCTGAAGGCGGTCGACCGACCTTCCCAACGGTCAAAAAATCGACCGTTGGCGGTCGACGGGGCGGTCGACCGACAGCAGCGTCAGCTGCTGATTTGGACCCCAACGGCTAGTTTTTGGATGCCTATAAATTGGGGTTCCCATGGACTGTTTTATACAAGATTTTAAGTGAGATTTCAAGATAGTTTTTACTACACTATTGGGTGTTTATTTCCACTTATTTTAGAGCCAAATACTTTCATATCAAAAGGAGAGTTTTTCAAGAGTGTTTTGAAAAAGAGATTTCTTGAGTTTTTCACCACCAATTCATTCCTTGTTTTTCTCACATACACTTGAGCTTTCCATTGCTATATCCATCCTATAGGAGAGTTATTGTGAGAGTTATTTTAGGTGATCAAAGTGTTTTAGATCACCAAAGTGTTCATCATTTGTATTTGAGGAGGCGGACTTGCGGGCTCGCATTATTTCGAGTTCTAGTGAGAGCTCGGTGTAGAGGTGCGGCCTCGGCAAGCTTGCGTGCTTGCGTGTGTTTGTTCTTGTGGGAATAAGAGAGGGATTAGAGAGTCCAAAGGAGTTTTAGTGTGAACTCGCTTGTAAGTGTTGCGGCACCCAGTGATCCGGTGGGATCGTTTTTAGTGAAAATCCTTCATAGTGTTGAAGGCGGGGACGTAGAGCAAGGTTGCTCGAACCTCGAAACAAATCTCCCGTGTTTGCGATTGCTTTCTCTCTCTATCTCTCACTTGTCTTTATATCTTGCATGCTTATATTGTCTTTATCTTTATATGCTTGATATATCTTGTGCCTTATTGGTATATGCTTGGGATTATTTGCTCACACTTGTATTCAACTAAGAGAGCCATAGCGGCACCTCAACTCTTATCTAGAGGAACCTTGAGGAGATAGTGCAGAGCCCTTCACGGGGAATCTGGCTACACTCTTTGATTATACCTTGTGTGTTGTGCATAATAGTTTTTAGTTTACATAAATAGTTTTAATTTCGCATTTATTCATCTTTAGATTAGCTAGTCACCTATTCACCCCCAGGCGATTTCAGCATTCTGTGGACATGTCGTAACTTGTACCGGACCGATATACTGTAATGCTTGTAATAGAATAGAACAACTCATGCGGGTACCTTGTATAGACTTTGGGTTTCTGTCCACTCTCAGGATGGCTACCTAATGGTTTCAAGCCTGTACACTTATGGGTTTCATGGTAGCTACTGAGAGTGCGCTTAGACCCCGAGCGTACTTTGGTCTCGGGCTCTCTACTCAGCTTTCAGGCTTCACTACTTCACGGTAGAATAAATATTATCACAATATAGCTTGATCGTGTGGTACTAACACCGCAGGTACTCTTGTACTAACTCTGGGTTATGCCCACTCTCAGGCTGACTACCCAATTGTTTCAGGCATGTACCCTTATTGGTTTTGTGTAGCCACCGAGAGTGCATCTAAACCCCGAGCGTACTTTAGCCTCCGGGCTCTGCCCAGTTCCTCGAAAGAGGAGTGCGTTTAGACCATAAGGTCTCTCAGCTCCGCCTGGTGGGCATATTTAGCGCTTAGCGCTTTATTTACTAAATTCGTCTAGGCGAGATGCTGCTGGATTTTCTACTCACACTTTAGCCGAGTCGTCCCGGTAACCTCGCCAAGCGCTTTAGTGACTAAACACTGTTCGCTATTTGTGCCTCCAGCCTGCTCAACTCCGCTTGATTGTGCTAAGCTATTACTCTATCACTTTCCATGTACATACTTGTTATGTTACAATTAACATACACATGTCTGTATCACTTAACAACTGATGTGTTATCACCTGACACCTAACATGCTACTACTTATCACCTGCCTCCTGTCATATTAATACTTGACCTATGATTATCACATTTACGGAAATCCTGTCTTATTATCCTGCATTATGTATAGTGACATGTTATCATGTATTATATACAGTGACCTGTACTCCTGTTATCATGTACTCATGTACTCCTGAATTCCTGATCATGTCCTGCTCCTGCTCTTCCCGTAAATTGATAATTACATAATAAATTACAATAAGACAACTTGCACCCGGTTCAGTAAAAACTGAGGGGTCCTGAATAGTCATGTTTATGGTGGTCTTATCGAGTCACGCGTGGCCACATACTTAAGGGATCACCTAGCGGACACCAGGGATTCCGTGGGGTGTGCTGGCACCCCTACTCATGATTATTCCTGCCAAGTATGCAGACGCCCTGACCTATTTCTATAGGATCTGCAATACTCTATTCCTGTTCGGGCGTACATAAGTCCCGGTATCTAGCGGTACGTTCCGGCTCAGCATCGGATACTCCTGGACCGTTGTCCTGGGCATGTACGGGGCCCATCCTAAACATGATTTGTCGAACTTCATCCGTTTTCAAATAACTTGCTCTATAAGTTGTAAGTAAAAGTATGTAGAATGGGACGCATACTGAAGCCTACAACTTAAACGGCCCAAATTATAATAAAATGCTAATATACAATTTGTTGTGTTGTTTTGTAACTCGGGCTGTACGGGCTCAGATTACGGTGACATAGGATAAAGGTATGTAGATGAGGGTTTCCTTATTTGGATTATTTCTTCGAGGTACTAGTCTCATGGAGCTGTGACTTAAGCCTGTACGATCGATTTTGCTCATAATCAGTTTTATTCAGTTTTATCGGTTTTACATTAGTTTAGGACATATCTGGTGTTGCCCTATCTACTTTATTTCTCGTCTCTTTACCTACTCATATCTTATTATACCATGTGTATTCTCTACTGGATGTCACCTGCTATATCTCTCTTATTCCTGTATGCATGTACTCACAACATGGTTTTCTATACATGTTTATGATTCAGATTTATCGATACACATGTGCTTATCTATGCACGCCACTTGGCATTCACATCACTACTCACTGGGAGTTCTGACTCCTCTGGATCCTCATGTCCATGTCTCAGAGCTTGCAGCGTTGAATTCTCCCTGTTGCTGACCTGAGAGGTGCAGCGGTAGCATGAATCTCCAGCAGACCATCTGAAGTCCTATCCTTCCAGGCCCCCCTGTGCGTCTCTCGAGTTCCTTCTGTTAACTCGTGAGCGCCTTTTCTACTGTTCATTCTTATACATCTCTTTGTATTCTCGCATTTGTGTCTATCGGTGATGTAATATTATTGTAATATTATGTCACATCTGGTGATAACTTTGTAATTGTACTCATATGTTAGAATGTATAATGCACTACATGCTTCCGTACTCTGATTCTTACTTGTACTGATGCTTAGCGTATGTATGTGAGGATATTTTGGACCTGTGTATATACGTCCCATTAACGTCTCCGTACCCGCAGGATCGGGGTGTAACAGGTTGGTATCAGAGCCTAGGCTCTCACATCCTCAGTACGTCCAGACGGCAAATTAATGGTAAAGAAATTTACAACTGAATACAAGAGTCCTAGTTATACAATCTAACTACAAGTGCAGAGTTATCTCTCTTTCTTCTGATCCATTTCTTGAATCCTGAGACCCTTCAATCTTTTACCTTCCAGCTCCTTCTTGCTACCCCTTCAACCAACTCAGATATGGAAAGACGGGGAACACGCAATAGTCCTGGTACTTCTCAAGATGGATCCAACAGAGACAATGATAGCCTGATGAGGGTACTTCAAGGGATGATGCAAAGTCAATAGTAGAAGATAGAGCTTCTACGTCAAGGATAATTGGTTGCACCCCAAGAGCAGAGGCCAGGTAATGTGTCAGATTTCAAGAGATTACAGCCGACAATTTTTTCAGGCATAGAGAAGCTCTTGGATGCAGAACAATGGCTGATAGACATGACGGATCTCTTAAAAGCACCCCGAATCCCTGAGGAGAACCAAGTGAAAGTGGCTAAGATATAGCTGAGAGATGTGGCCAGAACCTGGTGGTTGGCGAAAGAAGCAACACTGGAGAAACCAATTACGTGGGACCAGTTTTCAAAGGGTTTCTACGAAAGACTCTTCCCTGCAACAGCTCAAAAGGAAATGAAAGAACAATTTATCGGATAACAATAGCGAAACCGGTCAATAGATGAATATGCTGCCAAATTCTTGAGACTTAGCAGGTTTGCACCTTACATGGTAATAGACGAAGAGAGACGGGCTAGAAGATTTCAGTAAGAGCTGAAGATGAATGTCTAGATGTTTCTTATTCCTCAACAGCTGAAGACGTACTCCCAGGTTCTCTCCATTGCCCATGAAGTGGAACGAAGACTGGAGAAGAAGAGCGAGAACCAGGTGCAGAACAAGCCAGTAAAAAGGCCCTTTCCGTTGATGAATGAAGAAGACGCAGCCAGGACCACCAATGTTCCGAGCGACCATTCCAACCTCCCCTTCAGCAGATGATATGCGGGTACTGCCGAAAGCCCGGACACATCCAACGCAATTGCCGAAAAGCTAATAGGCTATGTTTGGTATGTGGATCCGAAAATCACTTGATAGATGATTGTCCATTTAAGAGGATCTATCCAACACTACCAACATTTCCAGTACTAGCAGCACCCCCAACACTTCCAGCCTCATCACACAGAGGGAACCCAGAACCCATTGGCCGAAGAGCTCCATTCCCGCCCCAGCAACATGATCAGCCACAGAGAAGAGCAAGAACTAGAGCAGATCATGGTAGAGGCCAAGTTTACAACATGTCAGCAGAGGCATTAGGCGAAGCAGCAGCAGAATATGAAGCCCAGTATCCAGAACATGAACCTTGAGGATATCATTTTAACAGCTACCCCTGATCTTTTATATTTTGAGTTGGTAATCTTTCTTAAATATTCCACTTGATCATACGCCCATTGTCGACCCTACTCTCTCTTGTGTTCATCTTCCCCTTATCGAAATTTTGAGGACGAAAGTTTTGTAAGGTGGGTAGAATGTAACACCCCGTTTTCGGAATACGTACTTATCTGCGTATTCAGTTTTTTCAATCATATTTTTTTATTTACTTCTTGTATTTTTTTTTGTTTTTTGATTATTTATATGTTTGTTTTGCATTGGATCTGGGTTCGTGGACTCGGAGTCAGTCCTTAGTATGGATCGGGGACCCGATCCTAGTATATTATTTGATTTAGTCTTTCTGGTAGTCTGATTTGACTGATTTCAATTTCGAACACTGTTTGCCAATATTTTAGATTTCTTATAAATTTTCAGATTTTTTTTGAATTATTTTTATAAAAGCCCTAAAATCGGGATTAATTGGTATCGCAGGTTTATTCCCAGATTTTTAATTTACAAATAGAGTCAAATTTTAAGAAATTGCTTTGACATATATTCTTAGAATAAATTTTTACTATCTTAATACATTTTTTAAGAATTTTCAAAATTTATCAGATTTCGGCCAGATTTGGTGTCCACTGATATCGGCGGTCGATTCCAGAATTTTTAATTTGAAAACTGTAAAGATTTTATTATGATTCTTAGAATAATATTCTTGATTTTTGAGAATTTTTGCGGGTCGTCCCGAGATACTTGATTTTCGGACGATTCCGGTATTTTTCCGAAAGTTTCCGCATCCGCAACCGAATCCGGGGAATCCGCCACTTTAATTATTTCTACTTTTTCTTCCAATAAAATAATTTATTTTTTCCTTTTTCTTTCCTTTCTTTTCCTTCCACCATATTTTACAATATTCTCCATTCTTCCATTACCTTCTACACCTTTCCACCAAAAATATCTCTTTCAAGATATCCCAAACCACTCAATTACCCTCTCCCCATCAGCTCCAAACCACTCAATTACCCTCTCCCCATCACATGGCCGGCCAAGGGCCATCTGACCCTCTCCATTTTACAAAAAAAAACCCCTCCCTAAATCCTTTTTCATCTCCTTCAAATCCAATTCGAAATATAAATCTTTTCTTCTTCTTTCCTTTTCATTTTTCTCCATCAAAAATCCTAATCACCACCAACTCTCCCTTCACCTCCTCCACAGCCACAATAACTACGACTCCTCCAACTCTCTAACATCATCTTCTTCCTCCTCCATCTCCATTAGACCACCACAAACTCTAAAAACTCCACCAAAATCTCAAACATCCCCTTTATCTTCTCCAAAAATACCACCACCACTAAAACCCTCCACCAAATTACCACCCCACCATCAGCTCCTAGGCTGGCGACCCTCCTTGGCTAGGGGCCGAGCCCCTCTTCTCTGGCAACACCTCCGGCGACCACTCCGGCGATCATTCTGGCGACTATTCCTGCGACAACTTCACACCTTAAAAACTCCATCACCACCACTTCAAATCTCTCATCTTCACCACCACCTCTTTTATTCTTTTCCACCACCACTATCTCCACTCTCCTCCTCACAACACCACATTTATCATCCCTATTTCAATCTTCAACATCACCATCATCTTCATCTACTCCAATTTCCTTTCATCCTCATCCAAACATCCAACTCCACTAAATTCCAACCACACCAACACCTTCACCTTCACCATCTACTCTCCTTTTTCATGGTCGGCCACCACCCGCGCCTCCACCGTGGGGTGGCGCACCGCAGCTAGAGCCGGCGGCCACCCAAGGGCCAAGCCCCCTCTCCTTCACTCGCTTCGTGTTTTTTCTCTCCCCGGAATTCCGACGCGTAAAGCTTCAAAAAGTGGTGTTTTAGGGAGTCACTTTTCTCGCAAAATTGGATTTGTTTTAGAATTTGTGTTGTACTATATTTTAGTATCAGTCCGGTGTACTTGTACGGGTGGGTACGTTGTATTCTGTGGACATGTCTTAACTTATACCGGACCGATATGCTGTAATGCTTGTAATAGGATAGAACAACTCGTGCGGGTATCTTGTATAGACTTTGGGTTTCTGTCCACTCTCAGGATGGCTACCCAATGGTTTCAGACCTGTACCCTTATGGGTCTCGTGGTAGCTACTGAGAGTGCGCTTAGACCCCAAGCGTACTTTGGTCCCGGGCTCTCTACTCAGCCTTCAGGCTTCACTACTCCATGGTAGAATAAATATTATCACAATATAGTTTGATCGTGCGGTACTAACACCGCAGGTACTCTTGTACCAACTCTGGGTTATGCCCACTCTCAGGCTGGCTACTGAATGCTTTCAGGCTTGTACCCTTATTAGTTTTGTGGTAGCTACCGAGAGTGCGCCTAAACCCCGAGCGTACTTTAGCCTCCAGGCTCCGCCCAGTTCCTCGAAAGAGGAGTGCGCTTAGACCATCAGGTCTCTCAGCTCCGCCTGGTGGGCATATTTAGCGCTTAGCGCTTTATTCACAAATTTGTCTAGGCGAGATGCTGCTGGATTTTCTACTCTCACTTTAGCCGAGTCGTCCCGGTAACCTCGCCAAGCGCTTTAGTGACTAAATACTATTCGCTATTTGTGCTTCCAGTCTGCTCAGCTCTGCTTGATTGTGCTCAGCTATTACTCTATTACTTGTCAAGTACATACTTGTTATGTTAACACTTAACATACACATGTCTGTATCACTTAACAACTGATGTGTTATCACCTGACACCTAACATACCACTACTTATCACCTGCCTCCTGTCATATTAATACTTGACCTATGATTATCACATTTACAGAAATCCTGTCTTATTATCCTGCATTATGTCGGCCGGTTACCATGTATTATATACAGTGACCTGTACTCCTGTTATACATGTGCTCTTGTACTCCTAAATTCCTGATCATGTTATGCTCCTGCTCTTTTCGTAAATTGATAATTACATAATAAATTACAATAAGACAACTTGCACCTGGTTTGGGGGAAACTGATAGGTCCTGAATAGTCCTGTTTATGGTGGTCTTAGCGAGTCACGCGTGACCACATACTTAAGGGATCACCTAGCGGCCACCAGAGATTCTATGGGGTGTGCTGGACCCCCTACTCATGATTATTCCTGCCGAGTATGCACACTCCCTAGGCCTATTTCTTTGGGATTTGTGATACTCTATTCCTATTCAGGCGTACATAAGTCTCGGTACCTAGCAGTATGTTCCGGCTCAGCACCGGATACTCCTGAACCGTTGTCCCAGGCATGTACAGGGCCCATCCTAAACATGGTTCGTCGAACTTCATCAGTTTTCAAATAACTTGCTCTATAAGTTGTAAGTGAAAAATGGGATGCATACTGAAGCCTACAACTTAAACGGCCCCAATTATAATAAAATGCTAATATACAATTTGTTATGTTATTTTATAACTCGGGTTGTACGCGCTCAGATTATGGTGACATGGGATAAAGGTATATAGATGAGGGTTTCCTATTTGGATTATTCCTTCGAGGTACTAGTCTCATGGAGCCATGACCTAAGCCTGTATGATCGGTTTTGCTCATAATTAGTTTTATTCGATTTTATCAGTTTTATGTTAGTTTAGAAGATATCCGGTATTACCCTATCTACTTTACTTCTCGTCTCTTTACCTGCTCTTATCTTATTATACCATGCATATTCTCTACTGGATGTTACTGCTATATCTCTCTTATTCCTGTATGCATGTACTCACAACACGATTTTATCCATGTTTATGATTCGAATTTATCGATACACATGTGCTTATCTATGCACGCCACTTGGCATTCGCATCACCACTCGCTCGAGAGTTCTGACTCCTCTGGATCCTCATGTCCATGTCTCAGAGCTTGCAGCATGTGGATTCTCCTTATTGCTGACCTGAGAGGTGCAGCGGTAGCGTGGATCTCCAGCAGACCATCCGAAGTCCTATCCTTCCAGGCCTCTTGTGCGTCTCTCGAATTTTCCTTCTGTTAACTCATGAGCGCCTTTTGTATTGTTCTTCTTATACATCTCTTTGTATTCTCACATTTGCGTCTATCGATGATGTAATATTATGTCACATCTGGTGATAACTTCGTAATTATACTCATATGTTGGAATGTATAATGCACCACATGCTTTCGTACTCTGATTCTTACATGTACTGATGCTTAGTGTGTATACGTGAGGATATTTTTGACCTGCGCATATACGTCACAGTAACGTCTCCGTACCCGCAGGATCGGGGGGTTATAGAGGAGAATTTCATCATGCGATTGGCGATACAGTATTCTTGTGATCGCATTGTAGTAGAATTTAGGGGCTTTTCTTTTAATGGCAGCCGCCTCTGTAGGGTCATCAGGTAAAATATCATACAGTGCGTAGTCAATATATGAGAATCGCTAATCCCTGAGCTCTTGACCTGCCAAATTCTCTAGAGTTTCTTTGACTTGAAGGTTCCCTGCTAGAATCTGATCATTTTCGAGGGTGAGTTTCAGACAGTACAAGTCATGGCTGTAGCGAGCACTTTCTCTGCCGCTCTGGCTGGAAGAGCCAAGGAGGAAGCGAGGGATGCCAGTGCATCTGCATGTGTATTTTACTGGCATAGTACATGGTCGATGTAGAAGTTTTTGAACCTCTCTGCCATGTGAATAGTAGCGTTGTGATAAGGTACTAAGTCTTCATATCTGACTTCGTACTCCCCGCGAACCTGGTTAACGATGAGCTTTGAATCACCATATGCTTCAAAATTTTTAATGCCAATATCATCGACGATTTGCATCCTGATCAAGAAAGCACTGTATTCCGCTACATTGTTGGAACATGACTCAGTTAATGAGAATGCACGAGGGAATATGTAGCTCTGTCGGGATACAAGACTACCCCGACTCCTGCTACGATATTTCCTCGAGGACCCGTTCTTGATGCGCCGTCAAAAAAGAGTTGCCTCACCTATCCTTCAAAAGATGTCTGGGTCAAGCAAACTTCAGCGACCTCGTCTGGGAGACCTTCATAGAGCTTGGTCATCCTTAGATATGGATGCTCAGCTAAGAAATTTGCTACTGCCTATCCCTTGATAGACTTTTGTGGAAGAAATTGCATCTCATGTTGGGAGAGCAACATGGCCAATTTTGCCAATCGACCATTCAGTGACGATGGCTTCATCATAAGTAATCTTAAAGGATTGACTTTTGATATGACGTATATAATTTGGGCCACCAAGTAGTGTCGCATCTTTTGGACGGTGAATACAAACGACAAATATTCTTTTTCGATCGGGTTGTATTGATGTTCAGCTCCGATCATGATTTTACTCAAGTAGTAGATTGCCTGTCCGTGTCTCTAATTATTATTCTGGGCTAGAAAAACTCCTAGAGAATGATTCATAGCTCGAATGTATATCAGAAAAGGTTTTCCTAGCACCAGAGCTTAAGGACAGGTGGATATGTGAGGTATTGCTTAATTTCCTCGAACGCTTGTTGGCAAGCATCATTCCAAATGAATGAAACACCTTTCTTCATCAATTTGGTGAGGGGTTGGCATTGTCCTAATAGATTTAAGATAAATCTTCGGATATAGGCCAGTCGCCTTTGCAATCCTCTAAGCTCCCTAAGGTTTCTTGGAGGTTGCATCTTCTGGACAGAGCGGACTTTCTCTGGGTCAAGGTGGATTCTTTTGGATGTTACGACAAACCCTATAAATTTACCACTGGCTACCCCTAGGAAGGATTTGGTGGGATTCATCTTCAATTGATGTGCCTGCATGATATCAAATGTTATCTTTAGATCTGCTTTATGATCGCTTTTGGCACGGCTTTTCACTGCAATATCATCTACATAGCATTCCACTGTTTTACATATATGCTCATGAAAAATTGAATTCATACCTCTCTGATATGTCGCCCCCGCATTCTTCAATCTAAAGGGCATGACAATATAGCAATACACCCCTAATGGTGTCCTAAAAGATGTATGTTTATCATCGTCAAGGTACATCTTAATTTAATTGTGCCCAGAGAATCCATCCATGAAAGACATCCGTTCAAACCTATAGTGTTGTCGATTATGACACCCGGGATTGGACGGGAACTCATTTTTAGGACACGCCTCATTTAGATCACAGAAATCAACATAAACTCAGTTCTTCCCATTCTTCTTGGTGACGGGGATAATATTAGTCACTCAATCAGGGTGTTGTTCTTCTCTGATGAAACTGGAGTCTAAAAGTTTCTTGACTTCCGTCTGGATCGCTTTCATTATCTCTGACAGAACCCTCATTGCTATTGCTTGACAGGCTTCGCGTCTAGATTGATGTTGAGGCGATGCATAGCAACTTGAGGGTCGAGCCCAAACATATCCTTATAGTTCCAAGTGAAAACGTTTATATACTCTCGCACAAGAGATATTAGAGCTTCCTTCTCAGGAGGTAATAAGATTTCGCTTATAAAGCTGGACTTAGGATTAGCCTCATCTCTCAGATTAATCTGGGTTACCTTACCCTCTGTGGGTGGCTCGAGTTGTTCAAAGGGAATATCCCACAGAGTATTTAGGTGTTTGATCAAGAGATCTGTATCTGACTAGATAATTTCTTCATCTCCATCTTCGGGTGGCTTGTTAAAATCATGTTTACCGAAAGTTTTTTGAAGATGTTGCCGATACTGACATCTAACTCCCACGATGACATGCCTGATGAGAGATTATAATTTAATGACCCTTCAGACTCAGAGGCTGACGGGATTAGAGTTAACACATAGCCCAACCCCCTGCGAGTTCGATGATAATAATCAGGAGGCTTTCCCTTTTATAATGAAGGATTGAAGCAGCGTTCTCCTTCCTTTACCGAAGTTTAAGCCAGGACCACTTGTTAGGTCATATTCCATGTTCTCCATCATTCTGAGTACATTTGACTCGTAATGAGAGAACTGAGGAAGTTCAGTCTCGCTTTCTGAATTTTCGCAAGTCATTGGTTTTGGCTCGACTCTTCCAAAAAGGATCGATTTTTGGCCTTTGTGTTTTGCTAGGACCTCGAAGAAAGATCCTTGCGCATCATTGACTTTGATATACCGTGAGAGATGCTCTCACTGGTACATGCAATGATATCAGGGCATCTATTGCCAACCAGGGGTCATCATCTACATCGGTACTAGTAGCTGATGACACGGAATCAGAAGCAAACACAGAAAGGTAAGCTAAATTTAACTCTTTATTAATATCTGATGACACTGCATCTATTGCCAACCAGTCTGTGAAGTAGTTCTCTATCCCCTTAAGTGGATGCCTTCCGACAATCAATATTCGGACTTTTCCATTTCCGTCAATATATTTTATAACTTGATGGAGAGTAGAGGGGACGATGGAGTTGCGATGAATCCATGGTTGTCCCAGCAGCAAATTATATAAAGTGTCAGCGTCGATAACATAGAATGTCACCTCAGATCTTTGGTTCTGGATCTGACATTTGAGTTTAATCTTTCCCATTGGGCACGTACCATTGGCGTTAAAACTGTAAATGGTAGTTTGAGTGGCGCTCAATTGGTGAGTGGGGATTCCCAAGTGCTGCATGACCCGACGAGGCATGATGCTCAACGCGGATCCTGGATCTACCTGAATGTGGCTCACTTTCGACGATCCAATATACCCTGTGAAGTACAGGGTCCTATCATGTTTCTCCCTAACCTGCATGTCATCCAGAGTGAAGGTTATGCAAGGGGCATGCTGAGAGGCATGGAGACAATTTTCTTCATTTTTCTCCTGGGATTCAGCCGGAATCCGGGCCATGAAGAACTCAGCATCAGCTAAAGCTTCTCTCAGAGCTTCTCTTATTGACTTTGATAGTCTCAGGAGCTCATAGAGTATAATCCTGGTCGGGATGTTGGCCCGTTGAGCCAATATATCAAAGTGGTACGGTCTCAAAGATCCTTCTGCTTTGTCCTTTTGGAGAGCCTTGTCGTACCGAAGCTCCTTTTGCTTCTCCACAAATTTCTTTGTGGATTGCTTTGTTGGCTCTATGGTGGGTTTAGGTGGATTTGCTATCATTTCGTCATATTCTTCAAGTACAACTAACCCGAGCGGGTCCCTGCCATGAGCGGCGTATTCGGTTCTGCAGCAAGAACGATTGTTTCCTCCTCCGAATCAGTTAGCGAGGGATACCAGTTTCTGTTTCCCGGGAGGAAGCACATACCAGATTGCAAGGCAAAGCTTTTGCTTCGCCTTTGAACTTCATGTTGGTAACAGTAGTCCACTATTGGCCTTCCACAAGGTCGAGATGAACCCATATGATCTCTCCTTGAGAAGTAAGAACAGGTACGAGACCTTTCTCCTGCTGGTGGTGTGGATCTGTATTGAGTACCCTTAGTTCTCCTTTTGGGATGGGAACTACTCCGGCTGGCGTTGGAGGTTGTATCCCAAACTGAAGAAATGACGTCATGTTAGTTGTTACTTTCTTCTGCTCCGGGCGGAGCTTGTGCATCTTCGCATCATTCAAAGCTTGGAGAATGTCTTTGAGGACATAACAGCTCTTGGTAGGGTGCCCCAGCATCCTGTGGTACAAGCAATAATTAGGGTTGTCGGTCTTGCCAACCTCCTCAGGACGTCTAGTTTCAGGAAGCTTCAGTCTGTTGCTCTTATTGAGTAACTTGAACAATGAATCAACATGCTCATCCTTAAAGGAATACTTCTTATTGGCGTGTGGTTGGGTTGAAGAGCTACCCCCTCTAGTCAGTCGGGGCTTAGTGGGAGACTATGTCTCTGTCGCCAGTGTGTCCTTCTTTTTAGCTTGAAAAGATGCTCCTGGCGCGCGCCGTGTTAACTTTTCAGGTCTGGGCTTATTTTTTTCTACTTTAACTCTAGCGACAATCTCTTCTGCCTATTCGTCTTGTTGGATCAACTGCTTTCAGATACAGCTTTAGCTATTCCTATCTGAGAGAGGAGTGAGGTTTGCAAATTGTGACGGCATATTTCCACCAGGGTGGCCTGGGTCATACCGCTAGGACATCGGAGTGCCATATGCTGAAATCTCTCCACAAATGCTTTAACTAACTCTCTTTTTCATTGCCTCGTCGCCAGGAGAGTTGGCATGGTAATTTCTGAGTCGTCTTCGAAGAAGTGTGTAAGAAAAAATTTCTCCAGACCACTCCAGTTCTTGAAGGAGCCTTCTGGGAGCATCATGAACCATTCAAAAGCGATCCCCTTCTGGGTACCGTTGAACAAACTGGCCAGTCCTATCTGAGACTTGAAGTAGTATATGTGCTAGTTCGGAGACCCCTTGCCATCGAAGGCCTATAGGGTTGGAGCTTTGAACTTGAGAGTGTACGGGATAAAATCCCACTCAGTCGGGTACGGACGGACCACTCCTGCTTCTTGTAGTCCTTTCTGACTGGCAAGGGATTCAAGACGCTGTTCCAGTTTACTCATTCTTTTAGAATGAGTGCTCGTATTTTCTAAGTTGCCTTCGCCTTTGGATGACGGTTGGAATAACTCAGAGTTGGAATGCTCCTCCTCAGCATGTACAGAAGATGAGCTTTCCCCTTCTTTTTGTTTGCCTTTAGACTTCTTGAAAGGAGTCTTGGTCTTATGCTTCTTCTTTTTGTCCTCTATCAATTGTGAAAGCATAAGCTTGAGGCTATCGATAGATTCTTGTTGAGTCCGAATCATATTGAGTTACTCTCTCTGGGCCTGAGCTTGCTATTCAAAGCACATGACCATTTCTTCAGAAGTGCTTATCATATACGCGAAGGCTTCTTTCTTTACAGAAGAGTTTGAAGCATATGATTCTGTGATGGCAGAGTGTGATTTACTTACTTCGATGCCCCAGGTTAGGGCACTGTAGTCTACCGGGCTTGTAGGCTATCAAAAAAATTACTTAAGACAAAGCCTCAGACGCGAACCTCCCAGATGCGGAGATCGCTTCCAGCCTCAGACGCGAACCTCCCAGACGCAGAGGTCGCCAGACGCAGACCTTGCGTTCCAATGTCAGACGCGGAGGTCGCCAGACGCGGACCTCGCGTCCTTTATCAGACGCGGACCTCGCGTCCTTTCTAAGACACGGAGGTCGCCAGATGCGGACCTCGCGTCCTTTATCAAACACGAACCTCAGCCAGCTCCGCGTTTCAAATCAAACGCAAGCCTGAGCAGCTCCGCGTTCCAACACAGACGCGAGCCTGTGAGCTCCGCGTCTCAACATCAGAGCGAGGTCCGCGTCCAACGCGAGACCCGCATTTCTGCTATAACTGACAGCCACGAACTTGGTCAGTTGCACCCCATTTTCTCTCTACATAATAGGGAATAACTTCCCATTATGGAGAGATTTAAGGAGTTGGTTACACCCCCCTCTCATTATGGAGAGGGGGTTGGTTACACCCCAATTCCTCTATAAATAGCTACGAATAGCTAGAGGAGAGGGGGTGTTGGAAGGAGACCTCTCTAAGGGATCCGGGGGGAGGGTCCTCTTCTAAAAAAGGCTCTGGAAGGGGACCTCTAAAAAAAAGGGACCGACAAGGAGAGTCCTGATGGAGAAATCCAAGAAGCCATGGGCAGAGGAGGAGAGCTACCTCAGCAGCGTTCGGCCTCGAAGCTCTTGTAGCCTGGGAAGAGTTCAACTCTTTCTGTTAACTTATTGGGTTCAAGTTCTTTAAATCTCTTTGAGATTCCATTACTGATAGGAGCTGTGCTACTCCACCAGTAGATCCAAAGAGAGGATTCCTAAGAGATCCTGACATTCGGCCGGTCAACGGAGAACAAGACTCACTCTTCACCGCCACATGAAGAACCCAGCTTTAAACAAAGAGGAGAATTAATAAAGAGATTTCCTCTCTTTTGTAATCGGATTGTATCCGTTGTAATCTTCTATTCAATCAAAAGAATTTTGCAATTGTGATTTTTTCGACGCGTATAGGGCTATCATGTCAGTTCGAGTACGGGTATGCCGGTACACTTCTTCTGGCTCGGTGTTAGGCTCGTTAGAGCTGACTATTGGCTATTTCTCCTTAATTCTGCTTGGCGTAGTGTTTGGACCCACCAAGTTCGCAATAACATCAGGGTACTCCGTGTTAGAGAAAGTTCTCCTAGTGGGAGAACGACACCTTTTGGCCGAGCGAGAGACTGACGTAGATGATAACTATTTGAACACCAACTGTTTGCAGTGGCATTCAGAGAGCACCATTGTGATGAGCTATTCACAGCAGCATAGTGGAGTGATTTGATGAATACTCTTCTTTTTTGTCAAGTAATCTCTTAGATCCGTCAGAGGGGGATCGAAGAGACTAGCCTCGAGTCTCTGAAGACGATGACTTTTCAGCTCCTTTCTAACCCTAGCCCTCGGAGACCGAACGTTAATTTTGCGTTGCAACTTTGAGACATAAACCTCAGGGCGCAGGGTTCAGAAACGCAGAGCTCATGTTTGTAGAACAGATACGGCTCTCGCGTTTTGGCTTTGAGACGCGGGTCTCGCGCTTCTGCTAAGAAGAGACGCGGACCTCGCATTGCTGATTATCGCGTTTGTCTAGCGATACTTGAGAAACACGGACTTTATGAGTCTTGTGTTCTATTTTAGAGACGCGAGTCTCGTATCTATGAGAAGAGACGCGGATCTCGATTTGCTGAACATTGCGTCTATGAGGTGAAGTCTCAGAAATGCGAGCCTCTTCAGTACTGCATTTTGGTATCTAGACGTAGACTTCGCGCGTCTGATGCGGTTTAGAAGACACGCAGGCATGGGCCACGCGTCCTATATCTGCTGGACAGATGGTTTTTCTAGCTTCTTGTATGTATTGTCGATGTGCGCAACACCTTTATCGACGTTCAGCATTCTGGTTACGCTTCACGAGTTGTTAGGAACCCCGGGTAACCTGGAGCTGAGAAAGAGAAGGGGCATGGCAAGATTGACCTTCAACGATGTTGGCCTCGCAGGTCTCGTGGAAGACATTGACGCAGACCACGCGCGCGACGCAGCCAGAAATGGCGCTGTTTGCGCAAGCCATCTTTGGGAAAGTCTCTGAAGGGACTTGAAAGCAGATCTCTGAGGAGACCCTGCGGTACTACCGTGCCATCCTGGGGCTCTTGGAGCTAGAAGAGAGAAACTCTTCATACTTTGCCTGGTCGAATTTCACAACGAGTGACTCGACCGTTTTTCCCATGAAACTGATGTCACCTTGCGCCACAACTTGCACATCAGTGGAGAAAGTAGTCTCCAATAGAGTCTCCATCTCTTATTTCTTCAGAAAAAATTGAAAAGGTGCAAGTTCTTTATTTGATTGTAAAGAAAATTACAACAAATCGATAGACCGATTACAAAAGAAGGGAGAATGGTTGGATCTCCCTTTTGTTTAAGGCTGGGTTATTTGTGTAGCGGTGAAAGTGAATCTAGTTTTCGTTGACTGGGTGAACGTCAAGCTCTTTTGGAAATCTTCTCCTTAGATAACAGATGGAGTAGCACAGATCCTATCCAATAGAATCTCAAAGAGACTTAGGCAAAAACTTGAACTCAGCAAATTGATAGAAGAGTTTTACTCTTTGTCAGTATTCCTCAGCTGAAAATTTTGACCCCTCTTCAATAGCAGACTAAGCTATTTATAAGGGTTTCAGGGGTAAAATTGTCTCCTAAAAACCCTCCATAATTGGGGTTAACTCCTCTCATTACGTGAGCAGTAACTGACCCAGTAATGAGGGCAGTTATAACTGAGACGCGAACTCACTTGCAATTGGAACGCGGGCTTGAGCTCTGCGTTTAGCCACTGAGGTACTGCTGGACGCGGGCCTCGAGCGTTGCTAGACGCGGACTTTGAGCCCTGCGTCTTGGCATTGTAGTGATGCTGGGATGCGGGTTTTAAGTTCTGCGTCTTGGCATCGCAGTGACGCAGGGACGCGGGTTTCGAGCCCTGCGTCCTGGCATTGCATCAATGGCTTTGATTAGCCTCGCATCTAAAGTATGGACTCTGCTATCTGATGACTTGCCTTCAGTAATTTTTAGACAGTCTACAAAAAGTGAAATTTAGCATTGTTATTCACTGCTGGAAAGGTCTTCTTGATTGTGTTCATGTTGATATTTGGAGTCCTACCAAGACTTTATCGCTTGGAGGCCATAGTTACTTTTTTTTATTGATGATCCATCAAGGCGTTGTTGGTTGTACCCTATGAGACAAAGATTTGACATCCTATACTTGTTCATGAAGTGGAAGAAGTTGATGGAGAAACAAATTGGTAAGAAGATCGAGGTGCTCCAAATTGATCGTGTTGGGGAGTATAAGGATTAATGCTTACAATTTGGGCAGAACAATGGTATTGGTATTCACTTCACAATTTGAAAACATGACGTAGTTAAGAAGATGAACCATGCCTTACTAGAGAAGGTTTGGTATTTGTTGTCTAATGTATCATTAGATAAATCATTTTAGGTTGAGACTTTAGTATATGCTAGCAATCTCATGAATAGGTTGTCGTCTACTATGATAGGAGGTAAAATTCTGTTAGATATTTGGTCAGGTGGAGCTGCTCAAGTCTGTGATTTGTTGCGGGTATTTAGATGTCCGGCCCATTTTAGTGTCAAAAATGATAAGTTAAATTCGCGAGCAAAGAAGTTTGTGATTTTGGGTGTTAAAAGAAATTTGAAGGGCACAAGCTATGGGACTCAAAAACAAGAAGACCGTGTTGAGCAAGTAAGTCACATTTGATGAGGCTTCATTGTTGAAGTCTACCGTCTCTAAGCAAGTGGAGAGGATGAAGATCAAAAATGTATTACAATGGGTGGATGTTGATGCTATTCCACCATCTTCAATTGGCTCAGTATCATTTGGGATCTCACTGGATGTGACACAGGGTGAAGATCATATAGCCGATTTGTATGCTGAATAAGTGAAAAAATACGCTGATTTGATTGCAACGAAAGGAACTAAGAAGAATCTACAAAAGTGGGTTGTGAAGAAGCGTGGATCTCAAGTTTGTGAGTTAGATCAACTCAAGATGAAAAGCGGTGTTCTCTATGACGATCGTGATGATGAGATCCATATGACTCAGCCAGTTGGGTTCATTGCTACAAACCTGATATCAGTTGATAGTTGAGCTTTTCAGAACTCATTTAAACTAACTACACGTGGTTTGATCCCTTGGGCAGGTAGTGCGTAGGCAGCCGTAATGGCGCAGCCAGTTGCTGAGCTGAAGCTAGTAATTCATGGTGTTCGAATAAGACTTGAGAAATCTTCACTAAAGTGGAGAATTGTGGAGGAGAACTCATTGGAGAAATATCCAGAGATTTGGAGTTCAACTTCATACACAATGGAACGAAGCATCACTAAAGACAGAGGGCCAGTTGACCTCCCGGTTGACCGATATGCACGAGGTGCACATTGGAAGAAGAAAGGAGTTGGATCGGTCGACCGACATGCACAGCAATAAAGATAGACGAAGCCTGTCGACCAACCAGCAGAGAAGATGCAGGCACTTTATTTAGCGGTAGATCGCCCGATCGACCGTCTATAACACAGATTTAGTGACTGCACAACTAACAGTCGACCGCGCGTCAATTCTGTTAGTTTCCTTTTATGATTTTGATGTCGTTTCTGATCTGATTTTAGAGTTGTTGGTTTTCTTTTCTTCATGGATTTTCTAGCTATATATTGAGGGGTATTATCTCCCGTTGATTATTATCTGAATTGGTGAATTGTGTTTGGAGAGTTTTTGGGTTAGTTTATATGAGGGAATTCTACAGTCGAGTGCGTAGTTTCTCTAATTTGGATCTTCTGATCACTTTGTAACCCTTATAATTCTATTGGTTGAATAAGATCTTCTCCATTCTGCCCCAAGGACGAAGGCAAGCTCATTAAATTGTTTGTTCTCACTTTCTCTCTTGGTTGTTTGTGTTCATGCTATATTGGTTCGTGATTGAGTCGGCGCAGTTGGAACGCTGATCTTAGTGATCTACATGTTGGGTTCCTCCAGAGGGCGCAACATAATCTTCACCCAAATTTCTTTTCATTTCTAGATAAAACTTATCAATATAATTAGCATAACTAGATATATTTAAGGATAGAGATAAGAAAACTCTCTCTCTCATTAGAATCCTCTTCTTTCTTCCATTTTCCTCCTCTAATGTGGAGCGGGATGTGTTAGAACATAAAAATAGTAATTATCTTCAATTTTCATCACAGCTTCAAAGTTTTTGTGTAGTGTAAGGGTAATCCAAGTTTAATTCTCATCGGATGCACATTTAAAAAATGGCTTAAAAGAAAAGAGCATTGCACAAAAATCTAAGTTTTGACCCATAAAAAAATATCACTAATGACGTATTAGAATATAAAAACATTACTTTCAACTCTTCCCATAACTCTGGGGGTTTTATATGCTCTGTTGCCTATTAATGCCCTTGACTAGGCTCAATTCGTGTACGTAGAAATGGGTCGGTCTCAGGCGGGCCCGGCCCAGCAGGCTATGTGGGCCCTAGGAGTCCTGGACTAATTGACATTCGTGTATCACATTTGGATGGTAAAACGAAAAAAACATATACTCAATTGTATTGTTCTTGCCCATATAAAAAAAGGTTGCATTGTTCTTGAATCCAAACTTGTCCATTGTATTAGATCAGATCCAACTCTAGGTCAGTAGAAATTAAACTGACTTGACTAATCCAACCCAAAAGTTTTAAGACCATTCAATTATCGACTCAGATAAAAACTGCGGCCGTACAAACATTGGATCAAACTGCCCGTTCTAAGACCAACAAGTAATAAAGTCAATGAAAATCGATGTGTGGCTAGAGACGCATTAGAATGTGTCCTCTACTGTTGACGTTGACTAATTACAGTGTCATTTTTTATGGATTCGGTGATTAGGATTTTAGGAGCCAGCAACCAGCTAGCTAGCTAGCAAGCGACTGCTTTGTTTTTGTTTGCTCGCTTGAGATCGATCATCACAAGAGACAAACACAGCTGGCACTCACTAATTGCCGAGCACTCCATTTCTCAGTTTACGAACATTACTGTTTAGATTGTTGTTTGAAAACTCAGTCCGAGCATAATTGGGGGAGCTTGTTGGATCCCCCATCAAAACCCTAGAAAATCCAGTAGGTTGAAGTTCTTTGTCATATTAAATTAATTTTTGTAAGTCTCGGCTTGCAGAGATTATGAACACACTAGGTTTTAGTCCTCAGTGCTCTAAAGACAGGAAACAGAAAAAGGATTGTATTCTTCCCAAGTCTTTCTTCATCAGGTTGTTTTTATTAGGAACAACGATCATGGTTCCAAATTAACATATTTACAGCACATATACTACATGAGATTCATACTCGTGAATTCTGATGCATCGCTTTCCCTGTATAATTGCAACCGCGAGCTCTTCTATTCAAACCCTATCCTATACATGTCTCTAGAGAATGAGAGAAGGAAAAGTCTGGCACGGTGCTTTGAGCTACATGTACGCTTGACAGATAATATACAGACAGATCGAGGAGGAGGAGAAGAAGAGACAAACGATTTCTTGGCCAAACTCTTTCCTTGAAGTATCTCTCTCTCTCTCATTTAGTACTCGAGATATCGTTCGGGTTGTTATTAATAGTCGGAGTGAATTCATAGCTCAAATGAGTTTAATCCAAGGTTAATGTAAAAATAATATTGAATCTAACTAACAGACTGAACTTAATTGTGGTAAACTGAAGTCCAATTAAGTAGTGCATTCACTGTTCTAGACAAAACAAATTTGTACAATGCAGACACACACTGCCAAAGGGTTTGCAGGGCTGAGTAAATTCCACGTACAGCACAAGGCTTTACTGCATGCATGGCGATAATAAAGCTAGCGACCTGGGTCATCTCTCAGGTCCACGTCTAGTCCACGGACTTGTCCTTTACCCAGTCTTTTTTAATTCTTTTTTCCCCTTCTTTTTTTATGATAGAGAGATGATGCTGATTGATGATGGTAGAATCTAGTCGAGGTCGAGTGACAGGGATGAACCTCAATCAGCCAACAAACCCTAAAATCAAACGTAAGCTGATAACTGTTAATTTTTTACCACCACCACGCCACCCCACGCACCCCCCCCCCCCCCCCCCCCCCACACACCCGGCACAAAAAAAAAAAAAACCCAACCCCCCACCCCAAAAAAAACACCCCACCCCACAACACACACACACACACACACACACACACACACGAAACACGCCCACCCACCCACCAAAGAGGACACACCAGTGGGCCCCATTACAAGGGCGTCGGGTACATGTCCTTTGTTTTTTTGATACATCACGAACGTTAAAAGTTGAAGAGATGGAAGAAAGAAGTTCCAACGTCCGATGGTTTTTACAAATGTTCTCGTACATTGCACGTTGATGCATTCATTCATTGTCGAGCTACAAGAATTGGATGGTGCTAAGGTCACACGTAAATTATAGCTCTCTCTTGATGGGGGAAAAAATGGAAAGAAAGCAAAATTCTTATAATACAAAACAATGAATGCTTTGCTATTGGTTCACGCTTGGGAGGGGTTGTACTGATTTGTAGGAGGTCGGATGGGTTTTATGAACCATACTTTTGAGTCAGATTTGAAATATGAGGAAAGCATTGTTTTATTAAAAAATATTATATTTTTTTTTTCAACTCAAATTACTCAAGATTATAATTTGCCAGGCTTCCTTTTTGTGTATTGCATGTGGTCTCTCAAATCTACTTGTTTGGTTGGACAAATAAATAGTTGTTCAGGAAACCTTTTTTTTTTTTTCTATTTTTATAAAGTTAAAAGGTATTTAGAAGCTAAATTACAGAAGGGGTCTTAAAAACAATACTATCAGAAAAAGACATTTTTCATTTCCGGAGCATTTTGGGAGGAAGTTTGATAGCCTCTATTTTGTGTGGCTTCTCTTCTTCTCGACCATTTTCTCACGCTGCCAGACAAACTTTAATATAAAGATAGAAGAAGGCAGAAAATTTTTATTTCTTTTAACATATATCGTAGTTGGGTTTTAAACCTGAGGCTTTTCATAATCTACTCTCACATTCCACTGAGTCAGGCCTCACTGACATGACAGAGAAAAGAAAGTATGGTAAAACCTCTTTCCACGTCCCTTTTTTTTATACTATCAAACATGTATTGGAAATGGAATTGAGTTATGCAGGGAGAGAAGAGATAAAAGCTTGAGAAAGCTTGATGAAAGAGTTTTGTAGCTCATCAGAAGAAATAATGCAGAGATCGGAGTGCAGAAGGAGCAGAACGCAGTCTACAGCGTGCCAGCACAGAGGTTGGCTGACCGCCTGATCGACCGGCATGCACAACATGCACAAGAAAGGAACGATCGACTGGAGAGGTCGACCGACTGGCATGAATCATGCTTATGTTGGCGACGGTCGACCGACCGGTCTACCGAAGGAAAGAGTCGGTCGACCGGCTCAGTCGACCGAAAGGCGAACCTGCTTCTCTTATTGAGATTCGGACCTCATTTCTGAAAAAGAGTCGAATCTAATTGTGATTTCCTAAAACCCTATGACTCTCTGGCTATAAATAAAGGGGTTGATCCCTCATGAATTGTAATGAGTAGAAACTTGTAATTGATTGTTGAATAATAAGATCTCTCTCCCTTGCCCCGAGGACGTAGGCAAATTGTCGAACCTCGTTAAATTTTGTGTAGGCTTTTCTCTCTTGTTTAATAGTTCTTGTCTTTTGGGTACTTCTCTGGTGCATCTCTCTCTATTGTTTGGGGTTTCTCAATTGGTTGTTGCCTGACGCACGCAACAAGTGGTATCAGAGCATTCCAGGTTCATTGTGGGATCGTGTGTCGATTCCAAAGCATTAGTGGTTGTCTGGCGGAGATCGTGTATCGACCTCAGAGTAGCATTGGGACTGTTTGTGGGATCGTGTGTCGATCTCATAACAGCGATTGGATTGCTCAAGGAATCAAATTTGGTAGAGTAGATCGTTTTGAAAACTCTCCTAGGGTTTCACTTTGAGGTTAAGACTCTATCTTTATCTAGTTTTTTGATCTAATTTTGTTTGTTTTTCGCATTTTTTCTGAGGAACCTATTGAGAAGATGGCTGGAGATAGTAATCCATTGAATATTGATGTGGTGAAGTTTGATGGCAAGAACTTGGGATTGGAGATGTGAGGTGATGGATGTATTGACGGCATCAAACCTCGAAGACACTCTACGGTTGGAGAAAAAACTCGAGGCTATTCTGAACAGGATTGAGACAAGATGAATCGAACAGTGCGTGGTTTGATAAGATCTCATTTGACATAAGACATCAAGTATCATGTGTTACATGAAACATCTGCAAGACAGTTATGAGAGATCTTGGAGAAGAAATATCTGAAAAAGAGCATCGAGTCGCGTTTGCAATTGAAAAGGAGGCTTTATCGCTTCCAGATGAAGAAAGGACTCTCCATTGATGAACACATGAATAACTACACCAAGCTTCTCATAGACTTATGGATGTGATGATCGAAGAAGGGGATAAGACGGTGATTTTATTGAATTCTCTTCCTGACGAAGAGTATGAGACCTTCACCCTAACTTTGATCAATAGTAGACAAACACTTAACTACAGTGAGGCTTCAGCTGCTCTTGTAAATTATGAAGTAAGGAGGCAGGACAACCTGTCTTCTTCTTATAGTACATCAGCAGAGGCGTTGGCGATAAGGGGCAGGAGTTCCAATCGGAAAGGCAAAGTTGATCGTGAGAGATCAAAGTTCAGCGAGGTTTCAGAGATCTGAAGAAGAACCAGTGCGTCTTCTGCAAAGAGTTAGGGCACTGGAAGATTGATTGTCCAAAGACCAAGAGTAATAAGAAGGAGTCGAAGACCGAGACAAATCTCGCACAGATGGGCAGTACTCAAGCCAGTACTTCACAGGCAGGTAGATCAAACTCAGACTCATCAGTATTATTACTCCTATTATTGGTTACTCAGAAGATTCTGAGTGGATCTTAGATACTGAAGCTACCCATCATGTATGTCCAAACATGGATTAGTTTTCTCTCTTTTCTCTTGACATCTCTCTTTTAGACAATTACTTTTTCACTTTCAGAGTGTTACAGTTAATTTTGTGCTCATGTAATGAATTGTGACTCAAAATAGTTAATCTTATGGTCATGTAAATCTCACTTACAGTCCAATTACATTCTAATTTTTGTTTTTCATAATTAATATTTATTTTAATAATAATTTACGAACAACTTTGTAGAAAACTTTTTCACTTCTACTTTCACATTATCAACCAAACACAAAAAAAACAATATTATAATTTTCCTACACGCACATCGCATGCATTTGAACATTAACCACATGTTGCCAACAAAACAAGTACACATCGCGTGCTCAACTTGCCGACGCAACTTACCAAACAAGGCCCAACAGTTCGAGGTCAGGGGCATATATTTTGACATGAAATGCGATGGTGCATGTATTTTGGCATGCACATTGCATGCATTGACTAATTAAGTCCAGCCTCGCCAGCTGGCTAGGTTACTGGACGAGTACGTGAGCTAATAATTTTCCTTATAATTTACGTCATCATTCACTGAAAGAAGGCTCAGAATGCCTCTGCTCACGGGGACCGTTCTTATTTATCATGAAAATAGATAGTACTAACCTCGGGCATCAACGTCAACATGAAGGATACATAGAGCAACATGTTGTTTAACTCGTGAAAAGTAGCTAATTAATGAGAGAACAAAACAACTGGATGCTGCATTGTGTTGGTGATGTGAGACATGCGAGTGTTCGAAAATCAGCGATAATATTAAAATCAGCGATAATGTTAAGTTCCACGTCAGATTAGTTAGGATGTTGCAAGTAATCCCAATTCTTTTGTTTGGTAGGACTTCTTAGTTGGTAAACAATTTGTTTGGGTTGCATGAATTTCGCCTCTGAAATCGCCGAGAATTTATGATAATGCCTGATGAAGGGTCACATCTAACATTTTGTTATTAGTTTAATGTTTTAATATTATACCATTTTTTATTATTATTTTAATGTTTTTATTACTATTTAATATTTAATTGACATATTTATTATATATTTTAATTTTTTAATATCAGATTTAGTTTAATAATATTGGTATTATTTAGATTACTAATCAGTTAATTTTATGGTTAACTTTTTTCACTTATATTTTTCACGTTTCTAACTAAATATCATGGAACATAATATATTTTCTTACACTTCTACGTTACTAACTAAATACCGTGGAACACAATATAATTTCTCACTTACACTTCCACATTATAACCAACTATAAAACTTATTTGCACAAATCTTAATTTTTCATTCTCATTTCCCACTTGCATCTTTTCCTCCCACTTTCAGTAAACCAAACATGCCCTTAATTTATTTCTTTTTCTTTTTCTTTCTTTTTTCTTCTTATCATTTCCCTTGATTGTACTAATACTAAGAGCATGTATATTGTATTTGACTGGAATTTTAGCCAATTAATCATGAATAAAAACAAGAGAGGATTTGAGTCCTCGAAGATCAAGTTCCATTGTTTTGCATTTCGAATAAATGATGGGTAATCACATTTTACATGAAAGTATCTGAACAGGAACCACATTCGTCATACTGTAGCTCCAACTGATGTAGTCAGGAAAGAATTTGAGGAACTGACCTAACAAACAAGTTAGTTCAATTTATATGTATCATTCCATGCACACATATTTGAAGGCAGATCAAAGAAGAACCATATCAAGTATAAAAAGTTTATTTATATTTGTAAAATAATTATTTATTTAAACTAATAAAACCTTTTAGCTTCTTTCATTGACTAGGTAGGGACTGTTTGGATGCATGGGGAAGTGAGAAAGTGAGGAAGTGGGAGGCCTCATTTTCCATTTTTATTGTCTATTCAAACACCGAAAAAGAAAAATGGGAGAAGCCCTTTCTTTTTCCATTTCTTTTTACACCTCTCTTTTACACAACCATTTACCCACTTCCAAGGTGGTACAGTTAATATTGTGATGATATAAATCTCATTTGTAATAAGTTGTAATTCAAAACAGTTAATTTTATGGTCATTTAACTCTGATTTGCATTCTAATTACAGTCCAATTTTTTTCATAATTATTTTTTATTTAATATTATTTTGCGGTCAACTTTGTACTCAATTTTTTCACTTTTACTTTCACATTACCATCCAAACACCGAAAAAGACATAACATTTTTCAAACCACACTTCCCAACAATATTCAAATACCGAAAAACTTACTAATCAATTCTCAAGTTCCAAAAGGAACCAGTATTACTTCCTCACTTCCACCCCTAACCAAACAGCCCCGTAAAAGTATTTAGAGATCCACCAAATAAATACATTGATAAAAGTAACATAATTATTTAAGCAGTGTATTTAATTATTTTCGACACTTCTTTCACCTATAAAACAAATACTGTTGAGACAAAACATTAGAGATGGGAAGAAGGCCTTCTTGGTAACAAGTTTCTTTAGAGAATGGAATAAACACTTTTGGTATTTTTCAGATTTTGGTAGCACGCTAATATTGACGAATACAACGCGCCTGCCTGCGTGCATGCATGGCGTGAGAGATGGATGATGAAAGGTCGGTCGACATGTTGGCTTAGCCGTTAGCCTGAGAGAGTTTCTCAGTCGGCGTGACGTATCAGCCATAGAAATATCAAAATTTTAGACGGTAAAAAAAAAAACATCCCGCTCGAAAAGACCCTCAACCACTCTACCGATGTCGAATGATTAAAATACCCTCAGTCTCACTTTTTACCTCGTTACAACTGTTCCTCCAACCAAAAAATTACAGATCTGAAAATTGAGTTTTTTGCAAACTAAAAATTTATAGATCTTGGTTACTAAATTTCTGAATCATCTACATCAAAAATTTAATTTATAAAATAAAGATCTGATCAAGATATCGAGCAAGAAAACAATCGCTGCAAAAGGTAAAAAAAACTGTGAAAACCCTATATTATTGAGTGAAATAACAGAAAATTATGATTTTTTTCAAAAAAAATTCAATTTTTTGTTATTTAAAGATTATTTTCTACTTTTTAATTTCATTTCGCTTCAAATCGGTCTCTAATCCCTAAAATATTTTCGATTTGAGTGTTGAAATTTAATTCTAAAAAATACAATCCGCTAAAATTTTGGATTAAAATGAGATTTTTATTAAATTTTTGAAGTTTCTAATTTAATAAAAATTTTATAAAATTAATTTATTTTAAAAGAATGTGAATTAGTGTTCTTTTTTTTTTTTTGAAAATATGTTTTAATCAAAATAAGATCTATTACTACGACTTGAAACAGTTTTTTTTTAATTTTTTTGTTTTCTCAAACTGGAATTGAAGTCGCAGTTTCTGAAAAGAAAATTTTTTGGATTTATATTTTTAACATCATTTTCATTTTTTAAAATTATTTTTGTTTTACAGTGCGTCCTTGGTCGCAGTGTTGCAGTTTTTTTTTCATTTTTCATACTAGGGTCGCAGTCTTTTTTCTACTTTGTTAAGCTAAATAGGATACTACGTCCGTAGTCGCAGTCTTATGAAATAAGAGTCGCAGTTAATTGAAGCAGTAACCTAGGTCTTGTAAGTTAATTAATTAAAATGATTAGAACACTGCGCTTCGGTCGCAGTCCTATGTAATAGCAGTCTCTTTGAGATTTTGTTCAATAACAGTGCGACCTTGGTCGCATCGTATTTATTAAGTAATTTAAATAGAATACTACGATCGTGATCGCATTCTTATGAAATAAGGGATGTAGTCAATTAAAACAGTGACAACGTCTTGTCAGTTAAGTAAATAAGATGATTAGAAGATTTGACATTGGTAGCAGTTTTATTAGCAGCAATCCTTTTAAAAAGTTTTATTTGATAACTCTACGACCTTGGTCGCAGTATAATATAACTTATTTAGTTGCAACCAAGTCGCAAACTTTTTATTAATAAAGTTATTTATAAATACTGTGATCGTGGGCTTTATTTAATGTGAACTTATGTTTTTAATGTTTCTGCAACAATAGGTAAGCAAGAAGTGAAGGTTCGTCTAATAAGATCGAGCCTAAAGCTAATGTGCGAATTAATCAGAAAATTAAGGAAGCACATTCATCCAGATTTCGTAAATGAAATGAAGGAGATGCCATTTGGTGTAATTTTTATGACATTCTACAATGAGAAATTTGGAGGTGATAAAGGCCTAAAATTGAACATCAATATTTTGAAGATTGTAAACCAGTATGATAGGGACTCAAGAACCTTTCTAATTGGAGGCAAACAAATAGAAATAACAGTGGAGGATGTTGCACTCACATTTGGTTTACCTATCAACGGTCAGATTTCATAATGAATAAGACATATACATTGAAAAACAGGGGGGTCATTAAACATTACTTCCTAAGTATTAAGAAGATCACAAAATATCCATTGAAGATAGTTTGAATGATCTTCTGGTGAAAAAGAGGAGGAGAAGTGAATTAGATGTCACAAAGAATGAGCAGCTTAAGCAACAAGTCACATTAAATGAAATTATAAAAGACAGACAAAGACTTGCAGCTCAGGACTTTACATCTTTGATCATCTTGTATATATCAGCAACTCTCTTCTTCTCTGACAGCAAATGCACGGTGCCATGTTATTTAGTGAAGCAAATTGCTAATATTCAGCTGATGAAGACCATTTATTGGGCTAAAACTGTGTGGCTATTTCTCATTAAATCCATGGACATTTTCAGTCATACTACATTCGAGTTTATCTATTCATTTTTTCCTCATGTCAAAATCTGTGTTCCTTGCATAAGTATTGTAGAAGTTGTATGCTTCATCATCTGTTGCAAATTGTTGTCCTAAAAAATAACGACGCTTCCATACATTTCACCTTGAAAATTCATTCCCTACCAAAAAAATTTGTTTTATTAAAATAAAAGAAATAATTGAAAAAAAGAGATCTGAAATTTAATAATTAAAGACTGCGACCATGGTCGCTATTGTCTTATCCCTTAAATAATTAATGACTATAAGCTAAACATGAAGTTTAATATATAAAAAGACTGCGACTAAGATCGCACACCTAATGTAATTAAATAATGCGACTAAGGTCGCAGTTCTAAAAGGGACTGTGATATTATGTATTAAAAACTACGACCTTAGTCACATCCTTTAAAATATTTATAATATTACGAAAAGTGTTTTATTAAATACTGCGACTTTTGTCGCATTTCTTAAATAATTAACGACTAAAAGTTAAACAAGAACTTTAATATTTTAATGGATTGCGACAAAGGACGCACATTTAATGTAATTAAAGACTGCGACTAAAGTCACGGTTCTAAAAGGGACTATGATATTATGAATTAAATACTGCGACCTTAGTCGCATCCTTAAAGATGTTTATAATATTACGGGAAATATTTTATTAAATACTGCGACTATTATCGTAGTCCTTAAGTACTTAATGACTAAAAAGCTAAATATGAATTTTAATATATTAAAGGCCTGCGATAAAAGTCGTACATCTAATGTAGTTATAAACTGTGACTAAAGTCAAAGTTTTAAAAGGAACTGTAATATATATTAAAAATTGCGACCTAATTAGCATCATTTACTATAATATTTATACTAGGTCGCAGTGTCATCTAGGGCACCCAATAATCTTTTCAGCTGCAATTGTGATGAAAATTAACATAAATAAAAAAGAAAAAAAACTAACCTCTTGATCAACATCTAAAGATCTCCCTCATGCTAGATTTTCTATACTCTGTGATGAAGTTGAACTTGATGATAAATGATTTTTATTAAGATGCGGGGAAAGCGTGCGGGGCCGGCGGCGAGATAGAGTGGTGGGAGATGAATTATTGTAACACCCAGATTATTAAACTCTGGGTTAATATATTATTGATGGGTTAATAATACTTTTCAACAATTCTTATGATTATCAAATTATCTTATATTTTATGTGTTAATGGAAATCCGGGATGGATTTAAAAATTTTATAAAATTATACGAGATTAATTGATATGAGAAAGTATTGATATCTATGTATGTTTGTATACCAATATAAGTGTGTAACACTTGAATATTTTAAATCTGGTTTATTATGTATAATTCTAAAATTTTGGATTTTACTGATAAAGAGATTGATAATCAGTATATCACCGGATATTCTTTCATTATAATTTATTTAATTATTATGAATACCGGAATATAGAAAATATATAAAAATATATGGATGTATATACTGCATGAAATACTTGTATAAATACCGGGCATTGATATTTAATTCTAATCATATTTATATTTTATTGATTTAGGGAGATGAAGAAATGATAAACAATAAAATAAAATATAAAATAAAATAAAAATTGATTGATTGAGATATAGGGAAGGTACGGGGAGTAGGTGAGAGTGGGTAGGATATTTTATAAGGGAGGAGAGATGAGAATTTGTTTCATCTCTCTCCCTCTCCCTGTCTCCCTCTCTCTGGCGTGTGATGGCCGGAGGGCCGGCAGTGGGGGAAGCACCAGCCCCTACCCCTTTCTCTCCCCCCTCTCTCTGTGGGACCCCCGCCGGCGGTGAGGGCGCCGGAGGCGGCCGCGCCGGCGAGGCGGCGGGCGCCGCGAGGAGGAGGAGCAGCAAGCGGCTATTGTTGTTGCTGCTTGTTTGGGTAAAAACCCAAACAGGTTTGGGTTTAGGGTTCAACCCAAACCAGACCCGCGTGCACCCAAACCCGACCTTTAAATGTAAAATTTCATTTGATCCTCTGTAAGATTAATAAATTATTTTGGGACTCTAAAAAATTAGAAACAGTCCCCTGAATATTTTCAGTTATTACATATCTAACCTTTTATATTGGTTTTAGTTTTCGAATAATATCTTGACCATCTAAAGTTAGATTCAGATAATTCTTAAGCCGTTGTGATCTTAAAAATGAGAGCTATACATGCTCTGTATCAGTATATGGTATTAGGCATTCAAGAATTTATCGGATGCCGGTGAGTGGAAGTCCTAATTCAAGTCTTGGTTTTCCCAATTTAGAAATAATTATTATTGAGAAATTAATGATAATATTGATCCAATGGAACTAAAATGTTATTAAAAAGATAATTGTGATATTTATTTGTAAATGAATGTTGTGGAATCGAAATCCAATAGGATATCCTGAATAATAAATTGCGGATGTGTTATTATATATATGTGTGTGTGAACAAACACGGGTATGATACTAAATTGTGACCCTGCTATTTATAATTCGTATAAACATGACCATTAAGTACCTGTAAATGTATTAATATGGATGGATATAGACAAATACCACATGAGTTATATATTTGTGAGTTTCTGAACATGATGCATATGTTAGCGAGTATTTACTAGAATTAAGAACCGAATAATTAAGCACTGATTTTTGATAGAAATTGTTAAGTATAAATTTTCGGTTAATACCATCTATCTGTCTGTGATGAATATTGATGTTACTTAACCTGAAAATCGTTAAGTGGGTATTAGAAAATTTGAAATCGAGTATATGTACTTGTACTGATCCAATAACTTAATAATTAAATTGTTGTCGATCGGTGAAATCAGTAGTCACTGACTAATATAATTTTAATGTAATAATTCTGAGAATAAAAATCGGGTTAGAGTAATAAACAGTAAAATCTTAATAGGACTTTAACCCATCAAGTTAAATTATTTTATGGAAAACTAGTAATCATACCAGTGAGTTTTGAATAATTAATGTTGATATATCCGTCGTCAAATTTGACTTGGCTTGGTTACAATAATCGTTTCTATTATTACTTCTGTAAAACAACTCATAAGTGATTTCACAGAATTAAGAATCTACATATCAGTGTTCATTATTTTATATTCTTTTAATGGGAGGAAAGAAACCTGAGAGATTTATAAATGGATAAGGAATCACCACTTGGCGTGGTTTAAGTATTTATTAGTAGTGTAATCTGTGAATGAAAACTTAAGTAAATAGTGATGTATAATGGTTGGGGAATTCATCCCCGTTGCGGAGCTAAACCGTATCAAGATAACCATAATGTCAATAATGAACCAGTACCACGTTATAACTACCCAGTGCATCAGAGACTTACAGGTATCCTTATAGCTGAGTAACCAGTATCGATAATTGATATGATATGGGGTTAACATAATATACTACAGAATTTGATGAGCTGAGAGCTAAATAGTCAATAATTGATTAATATACAGTTTAGTATATATACCCACGTATACATATATGTATATGTGGGTTGGATGCATATGTGACTATATGTGATGATTTTGACTAGTAACCGATTGAAATAAAGATAAATTGTGAAGTTGATAACTATAAAACCAGTATTGGTAGAATACAGAACTAATCCTGGGACTGAACCAGGTAAACGAAATTAAAAACATCACTTAGTTAGAATAAGGGTAACTGTGTTATTGAGAATTGTGGTTTATTGAGTACACTTAGTATAAATAGAGGTGCGAGAAGGAAAACTCAAGGAGTTTAAAATTGAAGTTGATATATTTAAATTGGGACACAGGGTGTGTGCGCCTAAAGTGATAGAAATAAAAGAAGAAATAATGAAAGAAGCTCATGGTTTATATAGTAAAATAGGGTGGAGGTGAACTAAGACATTTGTTGGTGACCGTCTGATCCAGTAGACCCTAACAAAAGTGAGGTTAATCATAATAATCGATAAACCTATAATCCCTATCAAGTTTCATGATACAGTTCATACTGATAGGAGACCTGGTGAATAGTTAACGTAAATGCTAATTCAGATTTAATAACTGGTATATTATTAGTAAAAAGAAAGTGAAAGTTTTTGTTTATTTTAGAGAGATCGGCAAACCAATCAGTGAGTAAAAGTTCTCACTTGGGTGTTTAGTTATGTGATTGATTGAGTAATAATCAGGTTCTTAATATGATGAGTGATCACAAGAGATGAATAAGTAATACAATTAGAAAGATCGAATATTGATAGTATGAATCAGAACATGACCGGTAAAATATCAGGATTATTAAGCTTATGCATTATGTGTGTTTAGTACCTTTTAGATATGGTAAGAATTCCTTGAAACTATGATAATGAACTGAGAAATAAAATCGTATGAACTTGACTATGTGATATTTCTGTATGAATGTGAATGCTTTTGTGATAAGAAATGTGCATAATCATGTATATGATATCATTATTATATCGGAGGAAGGGACCGAGTTAAACCGGAGGTGACCGAAGGAGAGTATTGCTGTTATTTATTGTATCGGAGGAAGGGACCGGGTTGAACCGAAGGTGATTGAAGGGGAGTATTGTTTTTATTTATTGTATCAGAAGAAGAGACCAGGTTAAACTGGAGGTGATCGAAGGGGAGTATCGATGTTATGTATTTTATTAAAGTATGCATGAATGTATGTTTGTGACACCCAGTATATGGATGCGATTATTTATATCATCCGGTATATGAATGTGGTTACTCATGACGTCTAGTATATAGATGTGACTATTTATGATATCCAGTATATGGATATGATTGTTTATTATATCCGAATTATGAATGTTGTTATATATGACACCTAGTATATGCGTATAGTTGTTTATGACATCTGGTAGATAAATTGTTGTGACTTCCAGTATATGTATGTGATTATCTCGTATTTCTTCATGTATGAATATACAGTTATATTTAGATACTACCAGGAGTGATATGTGATGTCCGTGTGTCTTGCATCTTATATGTATACTGAAAGAACAAAAACTAATATAAAAGTAAGTAAGATCTTGTGCTCTAAGAGATGTGATTTGGGCTGCTTCATATCAACAGGATTGTTGATTGATATCTAGTAATATGATTGGATGATCAGTGTATCATCGGATTCATGGGTTTATATCAAGTCATGTGAGTTGATTGTGTACCGCCACATGTGATAGGTTTTAAGCAAGTATATAATCTGATGTGTATATACAAAGTAAACTTGGTAATAAATTGTGAGTAATATGAGGTAATCAAAATACATATAATATTCAGGAATATGTGGATAAGTATTGTACATATGTGAAAGAGACAAAAAATTGAAAGGACTAAACGGTTATAGCCATGACTTGTGTGCCATCGCGGGTGGTGAATGATAGTAGGGGAGGAAGTCGAAAAGTCGACGAAGAAGGAATCCAGAAATCAGCAGCAGCAAAACAGCAGAACAGCAGTACGGTCGACCGGCCCGGTCGACCGTCGGCAGAAGCAGCAGCTCGGTCGACCGACGTGCACGCTGACATGCATAGGGTAGCGGTCGACCGGTCCGGTCGACCGGGGCGGTCGACCGACTGAAAGTGCCTAACTCTCGGTTAGGCACGGTCGACCGGCCCGGTCGACCGGTGCATAGGGTCGGGCGACCGGCCGGTCGACCGATAATCGGGTCTGGCTATTTTCGGAAAGGGTATTTTGAACCCTATTTAAAGGCTGTTTTGGATTTCTAGGGTTTTAAGAGAGATCTGAAGAAGGGTTTTGAGTGCAATTGTGGAGGAAAGTAGAGCAGAGGCAGAACTTTCCCGATCCCCATTGCTGTAAGTCTATTGATTTATTGAAATTAATAAAACCCTCCCCTTTCTTGCCCCGAGGACGTAGGCGATAAGGCCGAACCTCGTTAAATCTGTGTTTTGTGCTCTTTCTCTGGGATTGTTTGTTTGTGCTGTTGGTGGTACTGTTCTCTGTGCATCTGCGATCTAGGGTTTCCTCTGTGTGGTTATTGTCGGCGCGCAACAAGTGGTATCAGAGCTTCCCAGGTTTCACGTGGGATTTTCTAGCGATTCGGAGGGCATCAGGAGCTGATTCGGTGGAGATCGTGTGTCGATCTCAGATCAGCGGTAGTCTTATTCGTGGGATCGTGTGTCAATCTCAGAACAACACAAGGGGTGCTCAGGGAATCATTGGTGGAGTAGATCTAGTCAGAAACTCAATCTAGGGTTTCGTGAAGAAGGTAAAAATCTGTTTTTTTATCGAAGTTGTGTATCTATTTCCAGTTATTTTTTCGCATACATAGAGGATCCAATTAGATAAATGGCAGAAGAAAGTACTTCAGTGAAGACCATGAATCCTCATCCGAGGATTGACGTGGTGAAGTTTAACGACACAAATAATTTTGGGATGTGGAGGTGTGAGGTTATGGATGATCTAAATGCATCGAACCTTGAGGATACTCTACTTCTGGAGAAGAGGCGAAGCAAAACCACTGATGAAGAGTGGGAGAAGATGAACAGGTCTGCGTGTGGCTTGATTAGGTCGTGTCTAACACAAGACATCAAATATCTTGTGTTACACGAGACATCTGCGAGGCAGTTGTGGGAGACCCTTGAGAAGAAATATCTGACCAAGAGTGTGAAATCGCGATTGTAGCTGAAGAGCAAGCTGTATGGGTTTCAGATGAAGAAGGTGTGCTCCGTGAATGAACACATAAATCGCTACACGAAGCTTCTTATGGATTTGGTCAATGTGGATGTCAAGGTAGATGAGGAAGACAAGGCAGTAATCCTCCTGAACTCTCTCCCGGCGGAGGAGTATGAGACATTCACATTAACCTTTATAAATGGTAGACAGACTCTGGACTATCATGAGGTGTCGTCTGCATTGGCAAACTATGAGACGAGAAGAAAGGAGAGACAGCCTTCTCAGTCTAGCTCGTCGGCAGAGGCGCTAGCAGTAAGAAGCAGGGGTTCATCTAGGAAGGACAGTGATGAAAGAGGAAGATCGAAGTCCAGGTCAGGCTATAGGGATCTTTGGAAGAACCAGTGTGCCTTCTGCAGAGAAATAGGGCACTGGAAAGTGGACTGTCCAAAGTTCAAAGGGAAGAAGAAGGAGTCGAAGTCTGAGACAAATCTTGCAAAGGTGATTAATACTCAGAGCAGTAATTTACAGGCAAATGGATCAGATTCGGACTCGTCGGGTTTCTCATTTTCAGTCACTACTCTCATCGTTGGTCACTCAGGAGAAAAGGAGTGGATTTTGGATACAGGTACTATATACCATGCGTGCCATAATCGGGACTGGTTTTCTAGCTTTGAGAAGCTGGAGGGGTGTTCGGTCGTTATGGGCGATGATCACCCATGTATCATGGAGGGTGTAGGTACAATCCGAATTAGGATGTTTGATGGGATGGTAAGGGAGCTGAAGGGAGTGAGGTATGTACCTCAGTTGAAGAGAAATCTAATCTCCGTTGGAGCTTTGGAAGCATCGGGTATGGTGATATCTGTTCGAGATGGTGATCTCAGGATGATCAAAGGCTTGATGGTGGTGATGAAGGGCGTCCGCTGAGATAATCTCTACTACTTGAAGGGTAGTACGATTACAGATCAGGTGGAGACTTCGAGTTCCTCAGATGATGGTTGCCCGGAGGTCTGGCAGGGAAAGGTCGGACAGAAAGAAGAAAAGTCATTGCAAGCTCCTGCAAAGAAGGAATCGTTGGAAGGTGCTGCTACCTGCAAGTTAGAAGGTGAACACAGCGTTCTGGACAAAAAGAAGGTGAAATTTAGCACCAGTACTCACCGCATAAAAGGTCTTCTTGATTGTGTTCACGTGAGCGTTTGGGGACCTGCTAAGACGGCATCGCTTGGAGGTCACAGATACTTTGTCTCTTTTGTTGATAATGTATCTAGGCATTGTTGGATATATTCCATGAGACAAAGTAGTGAAGCCCTAGATATATTGGTGAAGTGGAGAGGAAGAATGGAGAAGCAGATTGGTAGGAAGATCAAGGAGCTGAAGATTGGTAATATTGGAAAGGACATGAACCAGTTCCTACGATTTGGCCAGAACACCGGAATTGTTACTCACTTCATAATAGGTACAAATGGGTTGGCTAAGGAAGTAATCCGTTCCTTGCTGAAGGAGGTTCGGAGGTTGTTATCTAATGCAGGATTAGACAAGTCGTTTTGGGCTGAGGCGACAGAGTATGCTAGCCATCTCATGAATAGATCGACTGCGATATGAGGTAAAGCTCCATTGAAAATTTGGTCTGGGAAAGCTGCTCAAGATCATAGTTTGCTGCGGGAATTTGGAAGTCCGATCTACTTCAGTGCCAAGAATGACAAGGTGAATCCGCGAGTAAAGAGGTTTGTGTATTTGGGTGTCAAAATGAACAGCTACAGGTTGTGGGACCCCGAAAATAAGAAGATCGTGATGAGTAGGAATGTCACTTTTGGAGAGACTTCAGTGTTGAAGTCCACCGTCTCTCAGCAGGTGGAGAGGACGGAGACCAAGGAAGTATCGCAGCGGGTGGAGGTTGATGCAACTCCATCATCTCCAGTTGGTTCGGCATTAGAGAAGCCTTCACCGGATGTGACGCCGGGTGGAGATCATGAAATCAAGGTTAGTACTGAACAGGTTGAAGACATTGTTGAGGATGTCGAGTTGTATGCAGCTATTGGAACCAAGGTGAAATCACGCTTGTGTGGAAAGAAGTATGAATCTCAAGCTTGTGATCGCGACAAGCTCAAGTTGAAGGCCGTTGTTCTCCATGATGGTCGTGAGGAGGTTCATATGACTCAGTCTGATGGTTCACTGCTGCAGATACAGGTACAAGTGTTTGAGCTTGATGGAGCTCATTTAAATGACCTACGGTTGGCTTGATCCTTTGGGCAAGGTACGTAGGCAGCCGTAAAGGCGCAGCCATTTGGTGATGCAACCAGTATGAAGCTATTTGGGTTCTCGAGAAGCTGTTTGGATCTTCACGTAGGGTGAAGAGTTGTGGCCGATGGAACTTCACGTAGAGGTGAGAGGCTTCACGTAGAGGTGAAGTGTTGTGGCCAGTTGAACTTCACGTAGAGGTGAGGTGTTGTGATCTCGATGAACAGGTTGATCTTCCGGTGAGAAGATGTTGAGCTTGCATAAAGAGTGGTGTGCATCCAGTTGAAGCCAATGATGTTTGGTTTACTCTACGCAGACTTGGTTGGACCGTCAGTTTAAGACATGTAGACTAGATAGAGCTAGTCAGTTGGAGAGTCAGTGTTGGTTCATGAGGAGTCTTCGTGAGGTCGTGAAGTTGCGGAGTAGGAGCCACGTTTGGTGATCGGCATGTATGGAAGTTCTCCTAAGGTGAAGTGTAGGGAAGGCATGTGTGATACTTTCCACTGGATAGCTGAGCTATAGATTCCAAGCCGAGATCGTGTGTCGATTTCGCCGAGATCGTGTGTCAATTTCGCCAGGTGATAGACTGGAGTACGTTGGGGATCAGCTCAGATTTTGGAAAAATCTTCACCGAGGTGGAGAATTGTAGGGGGAGGAAGTCGAAAAGTCGACGAAGAAGGAATCTAGAAATCAGCAACAGCAAAACAGCAGAACATGAGTACAGTCGACAGGCCCGGTCGACCGTCGGCAGAAGCAGCAGCTCGGTCGACCGACGTGCACGCTGACATGCACAGGGTAGCGGTCGACCGGTCCGGTCGACCGCAGGAGGAGATCGGTCGACCGGGCGATCGACCGACTGAAAGTGCCTAACTCTCGGTTAGGCACAGTCGACCGGCTCGGTCGACCAGTACATAGGGTCGGTCGACCGGCCGGTCGACCAACAATCGGGTCTGGCTGTTTTCGGAAAGGGTTATTTTGAATCCTATTTAAAGGCTGTTTTGGATTTCTAGGGTTTTAAGAGAGATCTGAAGAAGAGTTTTGAGTGCAATTATGGAGGAAAGTAGAGCAGAGGCAGAACTTTCCCGATCCCCATTGCTGTAAGTGTATTGATTTGTTGAAATCAATAAAACACTCCCCTTTTCTTGCCCCGAGACGTAGGCAACAAGGCCGAACCTCGTTAAATCTGTGTTTTGTGATCTTTCTCTGGGATTGTTTGTTTGTGCTGTTGGTGGTACTGTTCTCTGTGCATCTGTGATCTAGGATTTCCTCTATGTGGTTGTTGTCGGCGCGCAACATTACTATAAAATCGTGTGTCGTATTTAACATACGAATGAGTTGTGAATTGAGTATATACATGATATACGAACATGTTATACAATATTATACCACAAAGTCTATAAGTGATATATATATATATATATATATATATATATATATATATATATATATATATATATATATATATATATATATATATATTAAAGTGGATGTGATCATGAACCTCTAGACGAACATAAGAGATAGATGATCAGATTAAGTATTGTATAATACATGATGTTGTATGATAATGAAATTGGTCATCATACCAGAAGAATGCATATAAAAAGCACCAGATAATAGAAAGAATATATGATCCATTAAGCTGCAGTATCAACCATAGTAGGAAGACATTGAAACTGATTCTTGAAATTTGTTCAACTGCATCATACTTGAATTACAAAGGTATATAATACAAACTCTGACTTGGCTGATTTTACTTACTGAGCTGTTGAGCTCACCCCACCACAGATTGATGTTTTCATGTCACGGCAAGGCAAAGGTCCAGCTTAGAGCTACAAGGATGTCCTCTTGAGATGATGCATGTATTTTATTGTAGAATATGATTCCCTTTTTATAAACTTTGATTTTATTAGTAATTGTGAGTTAGTGCTAGCGACAGTAAATAGTAATACACTTCGATAAATGGAGATAAATATGGATAATTGCAGTTTGTATATTTGAGTAGAACTCATAAATGATTTTGTATTAGAATATTATATCAAGGGAAGCACTCTTATATATATGTTTATTTGATTGAGATGAACTATATGATGAAATTTGGAATTGATAAGTAGGCTGATGTTAGTCGAAATTAATTTATATTGTATTGAGATAGACTCCATATTTCTAAGGAGATACTGTCAAATTTTTATAAAATATCTCAATAAATAAATATTGAGGTTCATTATCATGATTATGGATATTGAGGTAATTAAATACTTGGACCGTTACAATTATAGTTGGGGCTAGACATTAAAATAGAAGAACCAAGAGAAATCTGATGAAGATCTCGACGGAGAACTGATGGAGATCTATGTCTGCACACTAGAAATCAATATCTGATTCAGCTCCAGTTTTTTTGAACGACGTTCTCAACGAATCAAATTTTTTTTCAAAATATCTAGATCTGACAGCGCGCGGAGACACAGAGAAAGACATATAAAAAGGGGAGAAAAATAATAATAAAAAATATAAACTAAAACATCATCCCAAGAAAACTGTTTTTTTGCACGGTAGGAGCTTTTAGTAATTTCAATTATTTTCAAAAACAGGGGCGCCATTAACGTTACTGAATCATATGGGACATATTGTGCCACGTCTCCACCGGCTGAGAGGCACTCTCAGCTGTCGGCTGATATACATTTTTCTGATACACACACTTGTGTTCTTCCAAAAAGATTTGAGCCCGAGTCCTTCCAAAAGGATTTGAGCCCGAATCCTTCCAACTCAAATACAACTTTTCGATATTCGAATACAAGATCCACTCCGTTGAAGTTGATTTATATTATTTCAAGTATTTATAAATAAAAAATCAAGTGTTTTGAATAATTTTTGTCAATCCATCAAGCAGCGCAAAATGGGCAGCTGAAAGTAGTGAGTTAGTTAGATCTATATCTTTAGACATACAAATTCTCGATCCAGCCATTTGATTATGATCTAAACATTTAAAAAACCCTACAAACTAATTTTTGTTAGGTTTCGAATGTTCTACATCGTTAAACTAACTAATTCACTATTTAGGCTGTCCGTTTTTTCCTTACTTGATGAATGAGTAAAAAGTATTCAAAATACTTAATTTTTTGTTTATATATATACTTGAAATAATATAGATCAATTTCAATTGAGTGGATCTTGTATTCGAATGTCAGACGTTGGAAGGATTCGGCCATGAATCCTTCCGGAATGACACAAGTATGTGTGTGTATATATATATTATTTTACTAACATAGAGATACTTTTGAGCTCTATCTCAAGTGGTAACTTATAAATCCAAGTTATTACAGACCTTATCTCAAAAAAAAAAGTTATTGGAGGTCACAAGTTTAAATTTTAGTGGGTTCAACATTATTTTTTTTTACTTTTTTCTCTCTCTCTTATCATATTATATTTACATCTACACTAAAATTGTTATTACATTTACATCCTGAAAAAAATATCTTGCATCCGCCATTGTGTATATGGGTGGTGTTTTAGTACAATTTTGTTGTAGATTTGTAGGGGCCTACTGAGCTTCGCTAGTTTGTGCGAACGGAGGTGCGTTTGAGGTTTTTTGCAACTTGGGAAGGTGACCTGCACAACATAACTTGAGTAAGTGAGGTAAGGGGAGGTGATCAGGTTTGCCCCCGACCTAAAACCCTCCGATGCTCAAGTTAGCTAAGCACGAGCCTATTAACTATCAAGGAAATAGAAGCTACGCCAGTCTAAATAGCATGCACCTCCTAAATAAAAGCACTGCCCGGGGTATTTATAGGTAGTTCAAGGAGAGGAGAGGTCATTTGGAGAGATCAGCTTTTCGATTCAGATGTTGTGACTAATGTTGCAGCTCGGTGTAATACCGTGGGCTTCTTAGCCATAAAGTTGTTGCAAGAGCTCAGTTTTTAAAATATTATGATGGTTATTAAAATTTGCAGTAGGATATTGGACTTCACGGTCATGTTACGTCAGTTATTAAAATAATCATCGTAAAAAAAATTAAAAAAATTGTATATTTTTCATCAAAATTTTAAATTGTCACCATTTTTTATGCATGTCAGTTGCGACTCAAATCGACATGAAATAAACCATATGAAAGTCCATTTTTATGTAGGCGCTGTAAAGCTATTGCAAGAGCGAGTTTTCGGGCAAGCCCAGTGTGGGCCATGACCACTCAAACAAATTGAAGATTTGCGTGCGAGAGGGGAAAAAACAAAGGAAGGAAACATTTTCAGACACTGACGTGTTCCCTTGTGTGAAAAAACTCATAGGACACACGTCCATGTTGTCTGAGAAAATTAAAATAAAATTTTAGAAATTATAATTCATGTTAGTAGAAGATTTTCTTTTTTTTTTTTGGTAAAAAATAACTTATGTTGCGTTCGGATATTGTTTTAAGAAACAAGAATTATGGGGATTTCATGACTTTCAAACACGAAATATTATGATAATTATAGATTTTATGAGCTTCAAACAAGAACTATTATGATAATTAGGGATCTTATGACTTTCGAATCAAGAGTGCATGTTTGGCTCGTTATACTTTTGACTGTAAAAATTGTAATTTGATAATTCAAAAATGTAGTGTCAAAGCTATTGGACTGTAATTAATCTTCTAATTTCGCCAAACCTGAGCTGCACTTTTCAGGTGGAAACCTTTTTTTGGGCATCATAATCCTTTTTAAAACAATCCGAACAATCATAATTTCTTAATTTATGAAACTATGAAATAGTATTTTAGAAAATCACAAAATTAATTAATCTCTGTGATGCTTGAGCATCCAAAAAAAAAGCCTTTTTTTTTTTTTTTTTTTTTTCTGTCGTTCAGTTGTGGGGAAATGTTCGGGGTCCCACCCCAGTCTAGGCCCAGGCCCATCTGTTAGCAAAGTCCCCATTCAAAAACTTAACTCGGCCTTGAGGCCCTCTTCCAGAGTACAGACCTTTCGGTGGGCTCCAAAGCAGCCAATTTGGGTCCGTATTGGATTTATCTTCGGATCCGCATCAGACCCATTTCCACTCCTGATTTTGGGTGCGGGTCGCATTGAAAATAGACCCGACTTGGCCTAAATAGCTAATCGGGAACGGGTCGGATCCAAACAGATCAAATTAAGATCCAAAATCTCACCAGTCATCATGGCTCGTCACTCGTTCCCGATCATTATCCTCGTGCACCGCCAAAGATTTAGGGTTTGTTTTTTTGAGGCGCGGTTCTTCTCTCTCTCTCTCTCTCTTTCTTCAAAGTTCGCCGGAGCTCACGAATGGCGATTACCGTCGCCAAAACGCCACTCTGCGCCCGCCCTCCTCTCTTCCTCTGCGCTACCCAAGCCCGTCGCCGGAGCTCCGCCGCCTTAGCCGTCGAAACCATCGAGGGTCGTCGCGGCGACCAACCCTCGGCTCCTTTGATCACTAATAACAGTAAGCAAGGAACCCTAGAAATAAAAAGATTGATCTTTTTCCTCTTGATTTTGTGAGTTACTGAGCGTGGAATTCTGTGACAGAGTGGACGACGACTAATTTGAAGGAGCTCGGGATCCACATTTCGATACCTAAGGCGGCTAAATCGGTTCTCAATGGATTGAGGAAGAAAGGTATGATCTTTGAATGGTGTTTGCTTGTGTAAAGATAGCTTTTTGAGATCGGTTTCTGTTGTTGTGTAGGGTTTGAGGTGTACTTGGTTGGAGGCTGTGTTAGGGATGTAATTATGAAGAGGACTCCAAAAGATTTCGATATTTTAACTACAGCAGAACTTAGAGAGGTTATGAACTCATCTTTTTGCTAGGTTCTTTTGATTGCATTGTATTTATGAATTTATAATGCCCTAGAATTTCATTGCAAGTTGTTAGACGGAAATTTGTCTGTATGTTGTCCGCATTTGGTCCTTTATTCAGCATAATTGGTCAAATGGTATCGGAAGAGAACATACTATACATTACTATTGAAAAAGGCATTGAATATTTAATGTCTTGTTATGTGAGGTTTGTTATCTAGTTTTTTTTTGTTCTTAAAGTATTCTTTCATGCAGTGTTCACATGAATTACGGCACCTTGTTATAATTGTTTTTCATTCTTATCTTGAAGATTTCTACACAAAAAACTTTTATTACTGGTTGTTGCCTACTATCATATTCCTACTTAAAATTGTTAATCTATCACAATTGGTAATCACCAACCAGAGGAAAGTCCCAACCAAGGCTTATGGGCAAAACAAGTAAGGTGGGTGGTAGAAAATAGAGAACACTAGAAAATAGGTGTATGTATATGTATATGTATATATACATTTACATTTACATAAACACACGTATAAAATAACTTTGAAATGCATTGCTATTTTTTCCAGCTCACCGTCACTATCATGTCTAACCTATATTCTCCACGTCTAACACTCACCTTTTAAAAACCAAAAATTTTGGACAACATTAAATTACTAAGAAAAAAAGGGTAAAAGCTCTCTAAAAGTGAGCCAAATGAGCATTATATGGAAGCATCTCTTAAAGATTAGGAGGTCATAGACTGCGGCATGATAAAATTCAACATACAGTCGGTAAATTGACTTGAAGAAAAACAAGTGCATAGGTGGTATAGTGAGGGATTATCAGTAATTTACCCTATATTGCTAATCATTTTTTTGTTTTATGTTCTTTTATGTTAAGTATTCATCGCATGAAAAAAGGGAAATACGAAAAATGAGATATCTAATTCTTTTTAAAGAACGTTGTAATTTGTATGACTATTATTATTATTATCAAAACCATATTTAAAAACAAAACTTGAAACAAAGCTTCCATGTGCCAAAAGTGTCATAAACAGAAGTCTAGAATGTAAACTATAATCTTCTAGTTTATGATGTTCTGATGAGAAATCTTTGGGTTTTATAGAGGAAAAGTGGACTCTAGGGTTTGGTTATTGGTTTGAGTTAAAGCAGAGAAACAATAAGGTGTAATCACAAAAAGAGCAAAAGGAAGAAAAGAGAAGGCCCAAGGAAGAAGAATCAAATAGAGAAGTGACTTGAAGAAACTCCTGAGTTAAACAATTTTATTTCATCCAGAAACTAGTTAAACATCCATATTTCATATGGAGAGTGGTTTGTTCTTGTCGGGGGGGGGGGGTTGTGTTGTTAGGGGACTTTTTTTTATCATGAATCCGAAGTCCTAATTTGGTTCAAACTAGGATACCTATTTTAGCTAAATTAACCTAGCCATAAATAATTCCAAAAATAAAAGGAATGGTCAAGAAAGACTGGATCATTAATGGTCACTTACAATCTCTAGTAAGGTTATGCCACTATCTATTGCTAAACTTAAGCATACATTACAAAGACTTTAAAATGAAATTGGAGACTTGCATCAAATAATACCGAGAAGACTTAGATTGATATATCCTCAGGTTGCAAGTTTACAAGGATTCAAGGTTTTTAAGTGACAAAATTTGGATCTAAAGAAGACTACTGGTGCTTTCCACGTTTGAATAGACATGGAAACAATATTGTCGAGGTGCGAGGCGCAGTGGGAGGCGCAAAGGACCTAATCTGCGTGAGGCGCAAAGCGCAAGTGAGGCAATGCGCCTCACTACAGTGAGGCACAACTGTTTTATTATTATTAGTTTGAAATATTATGAGAATAAAGGTAAGATCATAAGATACACAACAAAGAACAAACAATAAATCAATAATTAAAAACATTAATAAAACAAGAATAATGTGCGCACCTGTATACTTGTCTCATCTACACCTCATAGAGATCAATTTAATAGCATAATAATAAATTATCAATAAGTAAATAAGACACAAGTCACAAATCATGAGAGAATACGACACAAGTCACTAGCTACTGAACAAGTTCATAAGATAAGACATCTAAGATAAATAGTTTTAAACAATACAACAATACCAAAATGAGTGTCTAAAGTTTGTACTCTAAACTTCAAAATAAATAAAAACAAAAATAAAAATGACATTAGAGTTTAACTACTCATCATCTTCATCCACCAACTCAAAACTCTTCCTCCCTATAAGACCCATAATCTATTTGAGCATTCTCTTCCTCACTCTCATCCTTAGAGTCAAATTCTTCTTATTTTGGCTTTGGCTCTCTCCTCCTCGAAGATGAAGCACCAACGCCACTAACCGAATGTCTTGACGTGGACTTAAACTCACTTGCTGAAGTTGACCTTATGTTAACAATTGGGTCCTCAACTCTCATAGCCTCAGAACTAAACCCCAAGTAAGATTATCAGCTTCATGTACCAAATCATTCTTTGCATTGTTGCCTTCATCAAATTTTCTCAGTAGTCATTCATTGCTCTCATCAATGTCATTAAGCGTAATAGAATCAATTACATCTCTACAATCATATTGCTCCTTTAAAGCTTGGTGTATTTGTAGTAAACCAAGTCTTTGAGCCTCTCATGCTCCAATTTATTCCTCTTCTTACTATAGATTTGCAATTTTGATGGATTGAAATAAATGTTTATTAAATAACCTTCTTAAGAGCATCTTTATGTTAAGAAGACGCTGAAACACAATTTAGAATGAAAATATTTTTAAATAACTTTAGTATTTTCAGTTTACCTGCTCAAATGTACTCCAATTTCTCTCACAAGTAAAGGAATTACATGTAAGACTGAGAATCTTTATGGCAAGTCTTTGAAAGTCTGGAGTGAATACACCATGAGATTCCCACCAATCAGCTGTCATATGTAGAGAAACAAGACATGAGAATAGGAAATTAGAAACCAACACATATGTTTTCTTATTAGACAACTTTTTAAAGCTAACTAAAAGATTGAAATTGATATATTTTTTACTTGGAGATTTCTTCTTTCGATTTCTTATAGCAATATCAAAAACCAAAAAGACTACCAACATTTTTATGATGGAAAGAGGAAGAATTTTATAAGCAAGGTTTGAAATCTCATTATCAATATTGGTCGTGTGTTAAAGTCTTTGATTATTATAGACTTCATAGTCCATTAGGAGTCATATTGTAGTTACCATATTAGAAGTCATATTTCTATATGCTATTAGGAGTTGTGTTTCTAAATGTTATTAGAAGTCCTACTCATATTATGAGAAATAATTGTATTAGGATTAGAGGTTTATTTTATTATATAATTGGGATGTGTATATATTTGGGACATTACTCACATCAATAATAATACGAAAATCTCTTCTTTTAAAATTTTGACATGTACCAGAGCAAAAATCTAACCCTAGCATCTTTTTCAAAAAGAACCCTAACCTTAGCTTTTTCGCCTTTACCTCAAAAAAATATTGTTCGTCGTGGACAATGTCGTGAAGAGTACGACGTACTGTTCATTTTAAAAAAACCCTCAAACGGAAGCATCTCTCTTCATCATCTCCTTGCTAACTGATCTCTAACCCGTCATGATTATCACAAACACTAATTGACATCAATTTCTATACCATCCAAAGTCTTCTACTGCTCATGCTGACTGAGATTTTGGTTCCCGATCACCTCACCTTTGAAGCACTCGCCGACACTCCCTGCTGCTTTTTAGTGCCTCAATATGGTCTCTGATCGTTTTCAATCATCTCCACAACAACAACTGCAGCGTCTACGATCTCTATCATATATTGTTGAGGCTTCTGCTGCTTTCTATCAACTCCGATGAGTCAACTATAATCATCTATTACTAGTATTGCAGCATCTATGCTGATTTCTACTGTCAAACTCAAGAGAAAGAATTATTTGCTTGTGGCAAAGTCTGCGCATGTGTTTCTTGGTTTTTACTCTACTGAGCATGAGAAATCTCTCAAAATCTCATATTCTACTTAATATCGAGTTTGAAATTTCTCAAAACCTCATCTTCTACTATTGCTGAGTTTAGGATCTCTCAAAACCTCCTTTTTTGTTGGCTGAGCTTCATGATCTCCTAAAATCTCTCCTACTGAGTTTGAGAATCTCCAAATTTTATTTTTACTGAGTTTTTGAGGATCTTCAAAATCTCCACTTTTACTGAGTTTGGGAAACTCTAAAATCCTAACTATATTCAAAGATCATGCGGTTTGACAACTTCAACATCGACATCAATACTTCAACAATGTGGATTTGTCTTGATCAATGCGTCATCGTGGAATCATCAGTGTGATATCGAATCAACAATGTGTCATCGAATTAACAGTTTGAAAATTTTATTTAAGATATGTTTTACTAGTATTTGTAACAAGTTGGGCATGATTAACATTTTTGTTCCAGCTTGAAGGGGAGTATTTAAGTCTTTGATTATTATAATTACTTATTAGGAGCATATTGTAGTTACCATATTATGAGTTATATTTCTATATGCTATTAGGAGTCATGTTTTTATATGTTATTACGCGTCCTACTTATATTATGATCAGTAATTGTATTAGAATTAGAGCTTTTCTTATCATTATGATGCTTATATATTTAAGGCATTGCCCACATCAATAATAATACGAAAATCTCTTCCTCTAAAATTCTGACAAAAATTTCTAACACATGGTTTTAAATATCGGGTTTTGATGTAATTGATACAATATTAACCTATAATATTGGTCTATCTTGCACGGACACGGTAATGTTAAGATGGACACGACACGTGGATACGTGGCAACTTATTAAAAATAAACACGACACGTATGTCCCACATGCGTAACAGATGTATTTCAGACACGATACGACTCCATGATAGAATTGTCCATGCTACATAGATATTGATCAATATCGAGGCCAATATTATTGACATGGCTAATATTTGCGACATTGATGACCGATATTGATGATATTTATACTAAAATCATTGGGCAATACTTATAGCATGGATACTTCATCGAAAGAGACATACCCATGTCGGATACTTTTTCGATACTTGGACACTCCAATGCTCAACCGATATGTCTCACATACTCCTCTAACGTATCTTAGACGTATCAGAGACGTATCCTTGCCATAACCACGACTACAAAATTAAACAAAAAGAAATCTAATTTTGAATGAAAGGTTTACGACCTTATTACTTGTAGACGCATTGCATTTAGACAACTTGTCTAGTTTCTCAATAAGGATCATTCACACAGTTATTGATTTATATGACTTGAAAATGTTCTGGAAACATTTAACATATAGTGTTCTTTTATTTTTTGTACCCTTAAAAATTCATGTTATAGATAATGAACATTAAGACACGCAGACGAGTACAACTTAATTATTATTATATATTTATACCTGCATATATGATGATATATTTTATCTCATATCTATATTTGTGCATTGTGTATTACATGTGTATATGTTATATCAACACACAAAAATATAAATATATAATATAATATGAATCAGACTTTGGTACACGCGGAAGGATTCGAGCTCGAATCCTTCCACTCAAATACAACCCTACAACATTCGAATATAAGATTCACTCCGTTTAAGTTGATCTATGTTATTTGAAGTAGCTATAAACCAAAAATCAAGTATTTTAAATACTTTTTGCCCATGCATCAAGTAGGGGAAAACGGACAGTCGAAATAGTGAGTTGGTTAATTTAACGGTGTAGAATATTTGAAATTTAACAAAAATGGTGGGTGAGGTTTTTTAAGTGTTTAGATCATGATGAAATGGTCGGATCGAGAATTTGTATGTGTAAAGATGTAGATCTAAGTAATATGCTATTTTCGACCGTCCATTTTGCGCCTACTTGATGGATGGGTAAAAAATAGTCAAAATATATGATTTTTGGTTTATAGATATTTTAAATAATATAGATCAACTTCAACAGAGTGGATCTTCTTTTAGGATGGTGTGGGTTTGTATTTGAGTGGGAAGGATTTGAGCCCGAATCCTTCCCGAATGACACAAGTCTATCTCCATATAATATTTATCGTATTTATGTCGTACCCGTGTCATAGTTTTAAAAAAAAATTAGGTGTATCCCTGGGTTTGTATCATATCGTACTCGTATAACGTATCTGTGACCATACTTCATAGGCTGATACAAATACCCATTTTGAGATTTTAAAACATGGTATTGGTACTGACCACAAGGATTTGATCTCAGAATCAGTAGCATGAACCATAATTGGCCACAATTTTAGTATCCTCTCGGCCACTTCTATGTTATTAGCTTTACATATTACAATACCCGATACCAAGCAATATTTTAGACCATGATTATAAGAGATAGAAGAGGATAATAAGGAGACCCCAACTTCACACGTAAACACTTCGTATAAATTTTCATTCACTCTACAAAAAGGATATTTCATGATAAAACCATGACTCTAGGGATTCCTTAACTGCATTGATTGTGTGATTCAATAACTGCAATTACATCCCTAATAAAGACTGAAATGTAGAAAGTAACCTATTTCACTTGCTGAAAATCTTGGTATCAATAACAGCATCTGCCCATGGTTTTTTTTATCAATATTGTTGATATTGGCCATCAATATCGGCCATATTGGTCATATCAGCAATTTCAACATTGACATGGGCTGATATCGGGTACCTCAAAAAACTGATACTAGATTTTGCCGATATATATCGGAAATCAGATGATATTTGGGACCATGCTCCTATTTCACTTACGGGCGCATTAAATAACTTTTAAGATTGCATATTAGATGATATCAACCCCGATATCGGCCGATTCGGGTACATTAAAAAACCGATACTATACTGCTGATATATATAAAAAATTAGATGATATTTGAAACCACGCTATTTCACTTTCGGACGCATAAATAACATTCAAGATTGCATATTAGATGATTTTGACAAGAGTTAATCTGATTCCTAAATAATGGATTCAAGTTGGAGTACTAATTGTGTTGTTGTAGGATATTTCTTCTTTGTTGGTCGGTACTCTGCTTCTGCATTACACCTTACAGTAGTGTCATCTTTGCAAATTTTCTTTTATTAATATATATCGTTACCTTCATGATACACATCTATTTTTCAATCTTTATATTGATTTTAGAATTGTATTCATGGGTGCAGGTTAAACAAACATTTTCACGATGTGAGATAGTTGGAAAGCGATTTCCAATCTGTCATGTCCATGTCAATGATTCCATTGTGGAGGTTTGTCCTTTCACTTCTGTATGACTATCTAGAGTTAAACCAGTTCTATAAAATGTAAATGCTTGTGACTAATTTGTTGTTTGTTTGTTTGTTTGTTGGAAATAGGAGCTTACTTTTTATCTGTTATATTTTCTTTATTAATGCTTCTGTAATGAACTCATTCATATGGCACAGGTTTCCAGTTTTAGCACTTGTGGAAGAAACTCAAGCAATGGTCTGAGTCATAGTTTCATGAGGCCTCCTGATTGCGATAATCATGACTACCTTCGCTGGAGAAATTGCCTAAGAAGGGACTTCACAATTAATGGGTTGCTACTTTTAGCTGTTCGGAAGTTTATTCATTTTAGCTTTCTTTATACTAGATTTCTCGCTACTCTCTCTTTTTCTGATAATATGGTCTTTACTCCCATTACTTTTCATTTGCATAAATAATCAAAGCACACTTTGAGTGGACACCTCATTTTCATTGGTCGTATATATATATATATATATATATATATATATATATATATATATATATCTGCCTCCAGGAAACTCTTGCAAGCTTTTTCTTACTGTTTTGATTGCTCCTGTTTTGTGTTAGGTTGATGCTAAATCCATTCTCGAATCGAGTTCATGACTACTTTGGAGGGATTAAAGACTTAAAGAAAGCTAAAGTGTGCATGTATCCCATGACTTTGATCTGTCATGTTGACTTGCTATGGCACGTTTTTCTAGTTTCATGCTCATGTCATTGTTTCTTTTTAACAGGTCCGAACTGTGACTCCACGGACATCGTTCACAGAGGATTGCGGTGAGAAGACATGCGTTCTATTTATTTTTTAAGGACACTGAAATTGATAGCAGAACTATATATTGTGCTTGACCTATGACTGAAAAACATTGTTTAATGGATTACTCATGTATCACAGCACGCATTCTACGTGCAATCAGAATTGCAGCTCGTTTAGACTTTAACTTTTCAAGAGAAACAGCACATTCCATAGTGGATCTTGCCAACACTGTACTAAGACTTGATAAGGTGCTCTGAGTTAACATTTGGTTACTGCTTCAATAGGTTATACATGTCCTTATTACTGTGGAGTTGGTTATTAATCTGCTTTGCTTCACTTTTTCTTTCTCCCAGGGACGACTTTTGATGGAGATAAATTATATGTTTGCATATGGGTCGGCTCAAGCTTCTTTGAGGATGCTTTGGAGATTTGGACTTTTGGAGCTGCTTCTACCTATTCAGGTAAGGTTTCACGTTTCCTAAGATTGCATGCCTTTAAAATTCATCTTGTATCTATTTGCATTGCTTTTGTTCAGATTGCTTGATGTGACTGCACCACACAGGCAGCATATTTCGCTTCTCAAGGTTTCCGTAGGCGCGATAAGAGAACTAATATGTTACTGGTAAGTAAGAAGTTAGTTTATTTTCTTTAAGTATGGTTTGATATATTGGTTTCAGCAGAGCTTATATTTGCTTTGGAATATGAACTTGGTTGTAATTTTTTTTTTTCGGTGTCGGAAACTGAGAGCGTGAACGCTCACAAGCATAATCTTTGAAATTTGAATTATTTATAGAGGCACCAAAATACAGCTTTATAGCAGAAGAATTGTCCAAAACTTATATGTATTCATCATTTAATCTTACTTTAATCCATCATTTTAACAAAGTCATCCTCAAACCATTCAAAGGTTCTTGAACTTAGTTTGTCTCCCTCCATTTTTGGTTAGACAGCCCAATTCTGAGAATTTTTTGTGGTGTGTTTCATGGTTTCCTTCACTGCTACAAAGTCTAGAATCATTACTTAAGAGTTTTCCAATAAAATAGTAGTGGATACTGGAGCATAACTAAATATCACTAAAGCTCTCTTTAGAATTGACGGAGTTCCTATCACCATAGATAACTAAGATCAATAGGTTGGCAGGTCAATAGGCCTTCCCTTGTGGTTGTGTAGCTTAAGCTCCTTTCAACCAAGAAGCATTTCACCAAATAAAAATAAGAATGAACTTCTCATGAAATAATGAATGCTAGAAACTGTTGTATGTGCAATATACCACTTGATACAGGTATTGAAAGAGTTATAGCTTATTTTTTCGTCCTGGAAATCTTAGATCTAAATTCCCGTCAAGTTAAATACTTAAACTGGTCTGGCTCCTAAAAGCTGAACCTTATGATATATAAAGGAGAAAAAGAAGAAGTGGAGATTAGTTATTTCCAAAAAATTATGTCTTGGCTCTAGTAAAGGCTTCATAATCTTGTTCTCTGGACTTGAATCATTGACCGCCCAGCATCTGTTTGGGTTCTCTAACTCATCTCTCGTATGGCCTGTAATATATGAATCTCCTCCCAACATCTGCTGTCCTTCTTCCGTTGCTTCTTCTAAAATTCTTAGAAATTGATGAACTTCGTCCTGTTTCTTTTTCCGAAACCTACTCGTTATGTTGTTTTTCCTTTGCACTAAGTCTGAAACAGGCAAAACATATTTCTTTCTGTTGGGACCTAAAACTTTGGATGTTTGGTGTTCCACTCCATCATTTTCGCAACATGCCACCCTCATCAGAAAACACCTTAAGCCTTAATTAGACTCAGGCCATGCTTTGTGGGTGTTTGGGGTTACACGGGCTAAGTGACGTAGAGATGCTCATTTACTCAACATGGATGTAAATTACTATGAAGGCTCTAGCGGAGCTAGTGTAGGGTTTTTTTAATTGAGAAAAAGGCAAACTCTTATAATGCTAATTATTTACATAGTGGAAGGGGGGTCTTGGTGACTTTAATGTCGAATGAACTCAATGGAAATGTTGAACAAAGATTATGTTGGACACTAGATCAATGTGGAAAATGGCGATCGTGTAAAGTATAGCCCTCCACTTCCTAATAGCTAAAAACTTAATAGCAAGTGTAAAGCGTGAGTATCGGATATCGGGGGAGATAGCGGGGATACACGCGCATATCAAGCGTTCATATCGGACACTATATATAATGAAATATTGATAACTAAAAATTGTTTAGTGTCATAGATATTATCTACCTAATAAAAATGATGTAATATGCATGCAAAGACAGTAAAAAATAATGTACATTTGCACGCAGCATGCAATAAATAAGTTATTTCAATCAGGTGATATTTCGAGCGATTTATCGCCCGATATTTCAAATATCGGCTGTTTTTTGTTGCAAACGATATGGCAAATGATTTCCCCATATCGTATCGGCAACAAGTAGAAAAAGAGATATCGACCGATATCTTGGCCGACTGGGCCGATATTTAAAACATGGATTTTTTATTTAAAAAATATAAAACATTTCTCAATAACGATAATAAATAGGAAAATATTAAAAAAATTAAAAAAAACACCACCACATATATTGTAAAAGAGAGAAGAAAGTCCAAACCTGTTGATTTAGGTATGTTAAAAAGCCCCCTATCCATCCGCATAGTGCATTAATAAGAAAAAAATTGAAACGCGTTAATAAGGGGGAAAAATTGAATATCGTAGCGTAGCATAGCTAAGCTACAGAAAAGCGTATATAGCGTACAACTATTCTAGCTACATGGGTTCTTAGCTACTTTAGAGTGCTGCATAGCATATAAGGAGGGCTTTACTACAAAGCTAGCTCTAGCTTTTTTCAACATTGCGCTAGATGTATATGTGCTACCGGCTCATCTTGGTGAGGTCCACCATGTGGAATCTACTGGCAATTTAGGTTATATTTTATTCGGCAATAATTGTAGAGGATAAGCCTGTTTGCAACGATGGTCCATTTTGGTGACGATGCCAAAGAATACTGGAAGGATTGCATTCATTCTCAGAACGATAGAGGTCTACATAAAAAAAGAAGAGGATGCGGATTTTAAGTAATCTAGGAGGATCTTTTCAAGCATGCAAAGAACAGTCACAAATTCGTATTCCAGTAAGAAGCTACCGAGTTGGTCAACTTCCATAGGCTACTAGGAGAAGTACATGAAGTATTTTGTCATGAAACCAAACAAACAGAAAGCTCATGTTATTATCCTCAAAATGGGTCCTCATTTGCCTAAATTTCCATCGGCTGAGGAAGTCACGAAGCAAGCAAGATGTCTCAGAGTCTGTCCATATTCAGTCCCAACTCTAATCTGAATTAATGCCTATTTATCTTAGGACTTCGATTCTGAATTTTGAGATGGATTGAAAGATTTATTTCCTTATAAGATTAGTGTAAATTTCACTATGGTTAAGAATCCTATCAAATGGAGAACATTCATACAAGCTCTTTCTAAAAAAAATATTGTAATCCCTCTCTTTCTCTCTATCTAGAATTGACTTAGGGTTAGATCTTATAAATGGAAGAAGTCTTGAGTTGTAATCATCCACGATCATGCAAGAAAAGATGAGATACATTGTAGTCCCTAAGAAAACCCATAAAACCTTGGAGTAGGGAAATCACCCATTTTGGGTAAAATTCCGAGGTAAATGCTAGAGAAACCAATCCAGAGAGATCAAGAGGATGAATCTTATATTTCCTAAAGAGGCATAGAAAGAGATGTGAACAATAAGGCAGGAAGAATAAATCTTTCGCTTGTAATCATATGAAAATAGAATCATTGGAGAAAGTTCAATAAAAACAAATTGGGAGTTAGGTATTTTCCCCTCGCAAAATCCTTTCCATACTTTTCGTACCCAAAGTACCCAAAGTTGAGTATATTCAAGTTAGGCTATCTTGTAGTCTATTTTGTATCAATTTGCATCAGAGGTCATGTTCCTTCTAGTGGGGTGGGCATACTGCTTCGTGGATGTAACTTCTTGGCTGATCTCCCTCTATCAACTTTAAGACACTAGAGGAATTGGCGCACATCCAAAGAGGCAGCCTTGCAGGAACAAACAATAGTTGAATTTGAGAATGTTAGGGATGGCGAGGAGTCAAAGCAAAATTGCGCTCAGCTCAAGAAGAATGAAATTATCTTGATTACAGTAGCAATACAGAATCCACTATAGTAAGAAATTTCAGTTCTTCCAAAAGCGGAGAGTTTTGAGGAAGGTGAATCTCTTTGAGCATGCAAAAAAGAACCCTAAAAAATTCATTTTCTAGTAAGGAGCTGTAGAAAGCCAACTCTTGTAAGCTACTGGGAGAAGTACAATGTTTCATGAAACCAAAACCAAGCGAACTCATCTCCTTATTCTTCGAAAGGAGTCCACATTTGCCTGAAGTGGGAGTTACGAAGTGATTTAGTTAGGGTGTCAGTTTATCCAGATTTTGTCCCAATACTAATCCTAATTATAGCCTATTTGGAGTATGACTTTTGTGTTCGAAATTTGAGATATAGGGCCTGTTTGTTTCGTTGCAAAACGTCGCAAGTCGTAAGTCGTAAAATGAGAATGGAAAAAGTGAACTGTAGCAGAGAAAATATATTGTGTTTTACGGTGTTTGGTTGATAAAGTGAAGTGTAAATGGAAAAGTATATTGTGTTTTACGGTGTTTGGTTGATAAAGTGAAAGTGTAAATGGTAAAGTATATTGTGTTTTACGGTGTTTGGTTGGTAATGTAAAATTGTAAGTGGAAAAGTTGACCACAAAATTAACTGTAGCAGTGATTTAAATATTATAAATACTATTAAATTAAATTTACTATTGCAAATTAAATTGTATTAATAAATTGAGATAAAAAATTAATAATCTTAATATTTTATTTATAACAATAATATTAATAAAATATTAGTATAAATAGTAAAATATTACTAAAATATTAACTAAATAAATAATATAAAATTTTATGAAAATCTAAAGAACATTAATAAAATTTTAAGAATACTAATAAAATAGAAATATTAAAAAAATCTTACAAAAATAATAAAATATACTTATAATATTATAATATCAAAAATACTTGAAAAATATTATAATATAAATTTATTATAATATAAAAAAATCTTACAAAAATAATAAAATATAGTTATAGTATTATAATATTAAAAATACTTGAAAATTATTATAATATAAATTTATTATAATATTATTGTAATATTATAGAAATATAAAATTAACAAAGTAAAATATAATTATAATTTAATAATAAATTATCATTATAGTATTATTATACTGAATTATTATTACAATATTAACATAATAAAATATTAATATAATAATAAAATATATTATGATATTAATAATGTAATTTTAATATTAAAAAATAAATAATTAAATATATAATAATTTTATATTAAAGTATAATATTGTTATATTAATAAAATATTAACTCTAAATAAAATAATAAAAAATGGAATAAGTATTAATAAAATAATAAAGTATTAAATAAAATAGTAAATAAAAATAGTAAATTAAATAGTAAATATTATATAATAAAACAATATTATCAACAATAAAAAAATTAAAGATTAAAAATATAAAATAATTAAATAAGAAATTGAACACTATTTAAAATATTAAATATTTAATAATATTAATTATATATTGATTATCAAGTAACTGTTTTGAACTGTAAGTGTACTACAAGTGAGAGTTAAATGACCACAAAATTAACTGTAGCAACTGCAAGTGAAAAAATATGAGTGTAAAAGTGATATTTACATGACCACAAATTTAACTGTAGCAACTGCAAATGGAAAAAGAAGAGTTGCATTTTGCAACTTGTTTTTCAGCGAAACAAACAACGGAAAATGGAAAAGAAGTTTTACGAATTGCGTTTTGCGGCGTTTTGCGGCGAAACAAACACACCCATATTGTAGGAGTTGTTTCCTAGTAAATTATTGTAAATCCCACTTAGTGAACCGAGTGGAGAATATTTAGAAGATTTCCTTCTAGAGAAAAACAATGCAATCCTACTTAAAATAGTTCTTAGAGAACTTAGATCTCTATAAATAGGGAGAAGTCTTAGAGTTGTAGTCATCAAAGAGATCATACAAGAAAAGAGTAGAGAGAATGTAATCCCTCGAGAAAATTCATCAAATCCAGGAGTAGGGAGAATCATGTGCTCTAGGTAAAACCCTATTTAAACCCGTAAAACCCAAAGGACGAGTCTTGTAGCTTCTAGAGAGAGATGTGAGCAAGGGAGCATGAAGAAGAATAAATGTTTCACTCACTTTAATCATAGGAAAAAGAATTATTTGAGAAAGTTCAATAAAAGTAAATCACAAGAGGAATTCCCACCCTAATATAAATATTGTTACTCTGTATCTGAAGTAGATTGGAGTTGGGCAATCTCTCTTCAATTTTGGATCATTGAGAGCAATATTAAGCAGACGTGATCGCTCCAATATGGACATGACAAATTGACACGTGGCAAATTCTAAAAAAATACCGATGACACATGTCCAACAACACGGCTTCACGATAAGAGTGCCTGTGCTACATAAATTGAGACTAAAATTTCTTAACTTCAATTAAATGATGTCAATAGATAACTAATTTTCTTGTCATGACTTTATGATTTTCAAGGTGCTTACATACCATGGCATGCTATACATATACGATACTGGGTTACTAGATCTTGACTTGCTACTCTATGAGTTTGTTTTAAGCTTCCTGCCATGCACCAAAATTATGAAGTTGTGGTGAGGGTTAGGGGGAATATTTTATGCTCTAATACACACCCCATGTTTAACTTCCTTTAATGGCTCAAACTTGGGCTCTTGCACAGTGATATATTTTCTTAATCCTCTTTTTAAAAGTGCACCACCCTTGCCCTTGCACCAAAACTATGAAGTTGTGGTGAGGGTTGAGGGTAATTTTTTTATATTCTAACAATTATTTTATATTCTAACAATTTGAAAAATAGACAAAGGTCAACGGAAGGGTGTCTTTAAGAAAGATAGCTAAGTTTCTAGTTCCTACAATCTTTAAAATTAGTAACATTGCAAATCCTCTTTTAGAAAGATTTCTAGTATCTTGTATGTATGCGGTTGAGCTAGGAGTGTAAACAAAAGATATAAAATGGATACACTGTTTTTTTATCTGATTTGTTTTTCTGATAAATATGGTGGCAAGTGTGAATTGATTAAATTGTATCTATATTTAGGTAAGGAAGGAGGAGCGGACCAAATAATGTAACCATGGTTGGATGATGAATCACACTATTATCAGTGATGAATAAAAACTGGAGAGTTGGAGACACATGCAATTAACTTTTTAGTTTCATGCTTCTGTGAGAGTTTCTGAGGTAAATTTCACAAAGTTGTAAAGTAGAATATTTTTCCAATTTGGTAAACAGTTTGTACTTTTTTGTATATATTAGGATCTGCTAGCGTTTAGGAGAGGGATGTTTAGTGGGCATATGTGTGCACTTGTTTCTTCTAGAGAACAATGAGCTTGATAAATCTAGAAAGAATAATTAATGAAAGAGGATGGAGACAGTGATTAGCTAGCTAATTAGAATATTGGATCAGTCAGAAGAAAGAATACCACAAAGCATAAGTTAGCATGACAATATGTGAACGGTGTCATCTTATGATAGCATCAAAATATGCATATGATGTTCTTCTTCCTTGAATGTCCTAGCATCCTGACCCCTATGCAGTTGTTCACTGTTAACATTGAATAATTGGTGATGAATAAAAAATGGAGAGTTGGAGACACATGCAATTAACTTTTTAGTTTTATCCTTGTATGAAAGTTTCTATGTAAATTTCACAGAGTTATCGGTGATGAATAAAAAAAATGGAGAGTTGGAGACATATGATGTTCTTCTGCGCTTGCGCTTGTCTTAGCATCCTTACCCCTATGCAGTTGTTCACTGTTAACATTGAATAATTGATGGTTGTCATATTTAAGCATTCTCGTGAGTGACTCAATTGCCCACTTTAAATTTGATGAATACAATTGATTTTTTTTTTTTTGACATTTTTGCAGGATTTGTTCTCAAACCTGGATAGTCATCTTGCACCTGACAGACCATGCCATAATAGCTTATGGTGAGATCACTTGATTCCCTTTTCCCCCTTTAATTTAGTTTAAATTTAGATGAATACAATTGATTCCTTTTTTCCCCTTTAACTGAGTTTAAATTTAGAGTCGCTTAGGATTGCTATTTCTTGGTTGAGATAGTTTTGATCAATATTTGTGTTCATTGTTTACAGTATTCTTATTTAAAGTGATTATGATTTCTTATTCACGATTTTTTTTCATAAGCAAATCAATTACATTTTAAATTGTATGCTAATCATAAATTCAGCCATAACTTGCATCTCATATGTGAGAGCTCTAACTAGTTATAGCGGTCAAAATCTTGACCTCTGCGAGACCGCAACACCTAGCAAATCTCACAGTTTATGGAGGTTTTAGATTCGATCTCATCCAATTGATCTTACCCGACCATCTGGCTAACGGGACAGTTACAACAACTCAGCGTAGTGGGCGATAACTGTGGATCTGAGTCGTTACCCTTGCCAATCAGCGCGATCCCCGGAGATCACACACCACTCTACCAATTACAGCTGGGGCATTACGTGCAGTTACGATCGTGGGCTAATCCATAGGCGAAAATCTCGAAGACCACGACTCAACTCATGAATTCTTAGCTGTAAAAGTCGATATCTTTCTCCTTTGTAAATGACCTAGAGAATCAAACTTATGATAAAGTGTTGTGAAATTTCTCTTTCTGCTTTGTGGTTTTCCCTCCTTGGGTTTTCCACATAATTTTTTAGTATTTGCGTCTGATTTACATTCTTATTCACAATTTGAGTGTAGATAAATTCTCCCGAGAAATTTACCTCTACATTTTGGCGCTTTCATTGAGATCTTGAATCTATACTCAAGATCTTCTCCCTTTCTTAAACCTTCCTCAAAAAGCCTCGCCAATCAGAAATGGCTCCATCAAGGAAGATGCATCCTAAGATGTCGTCGTCACCACTTCCAAAGGTAAGTATATCGCTATTGGAGGCTCAAAGCCCATCGACGCTCATCCACCCCAACTCGAGGTTCACATCGATGATATTGGGGAAGACCACTCTTTCCCGGTTGGGCAGGAACAACGGGCACGAATTCCAGCTTCCGCCGAAGGGCAACTCCTCCAAATGCTTGCCAACCTCCAAAGGGTAATTGGACGAGTAATAGACGGAGGCGAAGGAGAGAGGGTCTCTCTAGAGAGAGACGCGGCCGCCCGCGTCCAAAATCAACTTGCCACCTTTTGACACTTTGAAAAGACAAACTTTAAGGCAGCTCTGCAACCGGTCCAAACGATGTCAAACTTGTCGACACTTCTAAAAGACAAGTCACAGACAGGCTGAAGACATGTTCATCCCTGATGAACAAATCAATGACTTGGACTCCACTGATCCAGTAAAGTAGAAAGTAAACCAAGCATTTGCTTTCTGAAGAAGCCTAAAGGCTAACATTTAGCTTCGCTGCAAGCTCAACTTTAGCTTCGCAGTAAGCTTAGCTCCGATCCGATGTCTCATTTCTTAGCTTCGCCTGAAACTTTTCATAGCTCTGTTGAGAGCTCTCTTTTTAGCTTCGCTGCAAGCTCAGTGGTAGCTTTGCAACAAGTTATCATTTGTTCCGATGTGAGCTTATCTTTTAGCTTCACTGTGGGCTAGCTTCTCTGCAAGCTTTTATGGTCATTTTTTACCATTTAAAAATCTCAGCACGAGATTAACATGATTGATCACTTTAGGCAGTTAATTGTTATGATATTTTTACTCCTTAATTGGTTGGAGAGGAACAAGGGAAATCCCTTAATCAGTTAGAGAGGATCAAGGGGAATTCCTCAATCAGTTGGAGAGGATCAAGGGTTATTGTAACAACCCTAGCCAGCTGGCCGATTAGCTTCGCCAGCAAAGCTATTTTAGCTTCGCAGTGAAACTAAACTGCTAAAAATTAGGGGAGGAGTTACACCCCATCAAGCCTATAAATAGCCCATTACAAGGAGGGGCTCATGGCTGATTGGCTGATCTTCAAAAGCTGAATTTTTTTGGAAGAGGCTGATATTCTTGGAGAGCGATTTCACAAGAGATCAGTATTTAGCTTTTGGGCTTTCTTTAGAGAACTTTGCTTCTTTTTCAGGGAGCTAATACCCTCACGATCTTCCTTTCTCAAAGGATTTTCGGAACCAGACGAGAAAGAAATCTTTAGGCAGAAGACTCAAAGACTCGATCACTCGCGTCGTCAACAGAACAAAGTGGTCGCGCGCTGACTAGACTTCCACCGGCATACTTCCCCAGAAACTATAGAAGAGAGTTCTTGTAATTTTCGTTTATTACTTGTAAATCTCTCTAACTTTTGTAAAGTTTTCCCCTTCACATCATCAATGGAAAATAAGATGATGACTCCGTTGGGGAATGTCTTCTTCAACAACAAAAAGGTGCCGCGATGCGATGATAAGACCCTTGGGTCTAATGCTGAGACATTGGTTATCCAATTTGACCAAGAGATATTCGAGCATATTCTCTCTGATGGTGGCTCTCTGATGGTGGCTCAAACCCCATCAGTGCGCGCAAGCATAGGAAGATCCCAGTGGTTAGGTCTCCTCTAGCCACTGCTCGGAAGCAAGTCCTTGACGAGATGAAGGTTACCTGCGGGCCTAACTCGGTCTCAACAAAGACTAAAGTAGCTTTGTGCTAGCACTTGTATGCTGTGTGCGAAGCTAAATCAGCCTCTTAAGGCTATCTGGATTGAAAAATCCATTTCAGCCTCGCGCGAGGCTGAAGGAGTTCTGGTTTCAGCTTCAACAGAAGCTCACGTAGTCTCTGACTGCAAGACTACTCTTCACAAAGCTGAGCCTCGCTTCTCCCGCAAAGCTAAAGGCAAAGCACTCATAAGTGCTATCAACGAAGCTATAATAGCTTCGTTCATTGATACCAAAGCCTCTATCTATGAAGCTAGATTTGAAGCATACTTTGATGCTAACAACGAAGTTACTTTGCGCAAAGAAAAAGGAGTACTTCACAGTACTAAAGCACCAAGTACGGAGATAGCTTCGCTCCGCGGCGAAGCTGTCTTAGCTTGATCAGCCTCCAAGGCTAAGTCTAGGGCTAAGCCTAAGACTTTTCAGCTAGTAGGGCTAATTATCCAGCCTCCCCGAGTATCTGTGTTGGATCGATTGGGTCTGGCCAACATAGTTACGGAAATTTCTGAGCAACAAGCGGAATTCTCAACCTGAAGAGCAGGTTCACATCTCGCCGTCTTAGTGCGGAGAAGCGGGGTGTCAACTTGTGACCGTACACTACGCTAACTGTAATTTGGGGCCAATCCCCGCAACATTTCCTCCGAACAAACTGTCGGTATTCGACCGATTGTCAGCCCAGACCTCTGAAGAGCCCAAGTCTAGGAGGAAAAGGAAAGCCAAGAAACCTCACCTTGCTGCAGCTTTTGTCAACATGACGGGCAGAGGAAGGGATTCGATGCGATCCCGAAGATGAAGACAAGGGGTTCACGCTCCCTCAGTTAGTTCCCTAGATCCTGACTATAGCTCAGGCTTAAGTCAGGTTCTGATTGAAGCAGAAGGTGCCTTCCGAGGTACACGCTCCAGGGTAGCATTATCCTACAACTGTGGACATCCCTCCTCTTCTGTAGGGGCTATGTCACCAGAACCGGGGAGAAGCCTCTTCCAGTGGTCAGACGATGAAGAAGCCAGCGGTTATGCTTCCTCTGCCACAGTTAGCTCGGAGCAAACAGGGGTTGTGTTGGTCAACATGGCCGACAACAACCATAATAATGATCTTCGTTGGCGTATGGAGGCTCAAGAGCAAACTTCCAAAGCTTAGAGCTCTGGAAAACATCTAGCAAATGTTGGCGCAGCTCCTAAACAATCGGATCAATGATGAAACCACCGGTAGCAATCATGAGGAGGGGAGAACCCCGACAATGAACCCCTAAGACTGAAAAGTCAAAGGGAAGTCTTGCATTAAAGGCATCCAAGCTCAGATTGCATCCCTAACTCAAAGGGATGAACTGAAGAAAGTAGAGATGACACGTCCTTACCTGCTGGCAGTGTTCTAAAAATCGGTTTCATTAATCGTGCGGTCCAACACTGAATAATGATTAATCGGATTAATCGGAGATTAATCGGGAATTAATCATTTTTAAATTTTTTAATATATTTAATTATATTTATACACAACTACATATGAATATATATAGTTAATTATTGAAAATACCTAAATATTATACAAGACAATATTTAGATGTGAAGTTATAAACTATGATATGATGAACAAAACAATATAAATAAATAGTAGTAAAAAAGAAAGAAGTAAAAGAACTTATCTCTTTACATTAGTAATCCAATATTTCAAATTTTGCAACATAAATATAAATCAAAGAACTTACTTGTAAAATAAGATAAATAAAAAAATAGTCAATTTATCAATGAAAATAATGAGCTTCAAAGAATGATAGAGAAAGATTGCTAAATAAGTTAATTTGAAAAATAATCAAAAATAATAAAATATAAGTATCACTCTATGCAAAATATACAATAATAAAATATCATAATTCATCTACTATTTAATAAATAACAGTTCGTCTACTATTTAAAAAAAGATCATTATCAAATCATCAACATTACAACATAAACTACTTAGCAATCCAACACACACAAAGTGATAAGTTTTTCAAATAAAAAACATATGAAATACCTAAATGATTAATCGGGGATTAATCGGGGTTTAATCGGGGATTAATCGTTTTGGACCCGATTAATCGCTCGAGCGCATAATCAGAGCGATTAATGTAATATTAAGCGGGCTGCCACTGAATAGGATTAATCGGCCGATTAATCGGCCGATTAATCCGATTTTTAGAACAATGCCTGCTGGAATGGGACTCAGTTCCCTGTCCGCCAAAGTTCAAACCATCTACGTTGCACACGTATGATGGCAAGAGCTCACCGAATCAGCATATCTATTACTTCTGGTCACAAATTGGCAACGCGATAGATAATGATGTTGTCATGGTCAGACTATTCATCGGCACCCTTAAGGTGGTAGCCTTTGATTGGTTTAGGAGCCTTCCCATCGGCTCCATCAATTCTTAGGTTGATCTGAACACCCGGTTCTTTTCTCGATTTTACGAGGATGACACAGAGGTGACCATGGATAAGTTCCTCTAGACGGTTCAGAAAGGAGGAAAATTCGTGCGGGAATACATTGAGAGGTTCCGCAATCTCTCTCTCATGTGCCTCGCAGGCATGTCCTTACCCATGTTGCTTCAAACATGTCAGCACAACTTTCTTCACAGAGTAGAAGTTCATATGGGAGCTGTCAAAGCCCATACGTGGAAGGAGCTTTTTGAACATGCAGAGATAGCTGAGAAATCAGCTAAAAAGTTCGAACCCTTAGTGCCCAAGAACAAATGAGGGTCAGCACCAAGGGGCGTGATGCAGCCTAATCTTCTCAATTCAAAGGGATGGAAACAATGGCGGTCAAGTTGTCTGGAGAAGCTCCACCAAAGCAGAAAAAGGAGTGGCGCTAACAATAATCAGGAAGTCAAGTTTTCGCAGAGACAATATTTCTTCAAAGATGAACATGTGGTGACCATCTTTCACCTATTTAACAAGGATAACAAGCTCAAGTTATCTGAAGTCTGGTGACCAGAAGAAATTGGGCGTGCAAATGACCCCAACTACAGCCTCTTCCACAAAATGGTGCATCATCCCACCAGCAAATACTTTGTCCTCAAGGACAAGATCCAGGCATTAGTGGATGCTAGAGTTCTGACTCTTAAGTCAGCGCAAAAGAAAGTCACCGCCAATATGGTGACTCAATTTCGGGTCCTTTCCGAAAACGCCTGTCCAAGGTGGATTGGTCCTAGTCCCTAAAGCCAGACTAGACGTCGTCAACCCAATGGTGGAAAAGCAGAAAGCCAAGGGCCTTTCCAATGACGACAAATCTGGAGAAATCTTGTGGGTCTATCTGGATATCGTCAAAGATGAGCAATGTGAATCCAGCAAGCCCAAGCCCAAAGGCAAGTTATGTAACACCGTCTCTCTCGCAATGGATGATGACACTGTGACTATCTCTTCCCTCAGTGACTCGGAAGAAAAGTTTGCTTTAGCGGTGCAGCCCGCTACCCTCAGCCAATAGATTTTCGGTCTAGAAAATAGTACTTGCGACAGTACGATCAGACCCCCGACGAGACACATCAGCCAATGACGTCGGAAGTTTAGGCTTCGACGCCACTCCCGCCACTGGACAAAGGGAGGCAAAATGAGGTCCGATTCGACAAATCATTGAAAAATGATCCTCAAAGGGGCTAAACGCTGCTTTCGCTTCGATATATTGGTACAACTTGCCAATATCCCAGCCTGTATCACTCTGCACGAGCTACTTCGCCTTTCAAAGGAGACAAGAGAGGCACTTAGGGAGGCACTTGCCGACTCAGAGTCCTTCCTGACACAAGTGCCGGCAATCCCTACTGATGACAGCGGGACTTCGTATCCCCAATGTCATTTGGTGTAACGACAGGTGTCATCCATTACCTTCACTCCTGAGGACATGCTCCCCAAAGATAATAAGCATGATAGACCTTTGTACTATACTAGGTACATTGATTCTACATGCATTGAGAGGATCCAAGTCGATCCGGGATCTGCTTTGAGCATCATATTAAAGAAGGTTCTCTACTTGGCATCTCACTGAGCAGGATGTCAGCCACTACTACAACCATCTATGGTTTCAACACCGGGAGTAGTCATCCTCTGGGGTAAGATTCATCTTCGATGTCAAATTGGAGACTTGAAATCAGAAGTGACGTGTTACGTAATTGACGCTGACATGTCTTACAACCTCTTGCTCGGACGATCATGGATCCATGCCAACTGGATTGTCCCCTCCATGTTGCACCAGTGCTTCAAATATGTGGGCGATGATGTGGTTCGAACAGTGTTCGCTGAAATACAACCATTCAAAGAAGTGAAGCATTACTTCACTGATTCCTTGCTTTACCAAGAAGATAACGAGCCAGTGAAGAGATCGTTGCTCGATGACATCGACAGTGGGACGAGGCGGACTCAAAAATCTTGACCTCTGCGAGACCACGACACTGGCAAAACTCACAGTTCATGGAGGTTCCAGATTCGATCTCATCCAACTAAACTTACCCGACCACCTGGCTAACGGAATGGTTACAACAACTCGGCGTGGGGGACGATAACTGCGGATTTGAGCCGTTATCCTCGCCAACCAGCGTGATCCCGAAGATCACGCATCACTCTACCAATTGCAGCTGGGGCGTTACGTGCAGATACGATTGTGGGCTAATCTATAGGCGGAGATCTCAGAAATCATGACTCAGCTTATGAACTCAGCTATAAAGCCGATCACTTCCTCATTTGCAAAGGATCAACTCTAGAGAATCAAAGTTGGAATAGAGTGTTGAGAACTCCTTGTAATCTCGTTGATTTAGTGGAATCTCTCTGCTTCGTATTTTTTTCTCTTTGGGTTTTTCACGTAATTCTCTGATATTTGCGTCTGATTTACGTTCCTATTCACAATTTGAGTGTAGATAAATTCCGCTGAGGAATTTACCTCTACACTAGTAAATCCTGGCTAGGAAGCGTGAAATGCAATTGTTGGTTATTGGGACAGATATTCTTCATTTCATATATGGATATGTACCTCATTTGTAAGTACTCTTGGTTTCAAATGGTGCATACCTTGTAAAACATACTTATATTTTGTAAGGAAAATATCAGTGCATGCCTCCCTGTTACCTTTATATTTCTTATAACAAATAGGTAATCAAATTGGGTTAGTATGCAAACAGTGAAAAACATGCGAAGCGCCCACACCAATGCATCATTCAACACGAAGAATCCAGATTGTTACAGGTGTGCACCATCGGCATGTCATCCAACTAGAGGAATACAAATGGGACGATTTATGCAATATATGAAAATATGAGATAGATTAGTGTCATTCTGGAAGGATTCGAGGGCAAATCCTCCCACTCAAATATAAACCCTGCGACATCCGAATGCAAGATGCATTCCGGTTGAAGTTGATTTACATTATTTCAAGTAACTAAAAATAAAAAATCATGTATTTTGAATACTTTTGCCCCATCCATCAAGTAGACATAAAATGGACGGCCAAAAATACATATTGCTTAGATCTACGTTTTTAGGCAAACAAATTCTCGATCTGACCATTTCATCATAATCTAAACACTTAAAAACCCCTCACACCAATTTTGTTAGATTTCAAATATTCTACACTGTTAAATTAACCAACTCACTATTTTGGTTATCCATTTTGCGCCTACTTGATGGATGTGCAAAAAGTATTCAAAATACAAGATTTTATTTTTAGTTACTTAAATAATGTAGATCAACTTCAACAGAGGATCTTGCCTTCGGATGTCGTGGGTTGTATTTGAGTGGGGAGGATTCGGCCTCAAATCCTTCGGAATGACACAAGTCTATCTCGAGAAAATATTATAAATAGAAAAGAGATACTTGCTTTGATGAACAAGGAAGATATGACATTGCAACCATCACATATCCTGAGAGATTACAATTTCTTTACCATCAATAGTAATCAAATAAGTGCAACTGTTAAGTTTGGAGT